>JASDQU010170649.1:21121-31284 GCA_032191745.1 Picea mariana | reverse complement strand
CCATCAATTTAATCAAGCTTGTTCCTCCCCTTTTCGGTTGGTGGACGACCACGGCTGGGAGATGGATCATGCCCATGGAAAAATCTAAGATAAATACAGGTTCTGTCAAGTGATGTATTTCCATTATGTGGATAATTTCATTCAACTTATTTCGTATAGTTCTAATATCTCAATGACATATTTAGTTACTAATATTTTATGGATATGAATTTTGCAGAGTCCTCATCTGTAAGCAGCTTCGGATATCCACGTATGTCCTTGGAGATAAAGGTACTCGATTTCCATGCCTGTAACCCTCACTGTCTCATTCCTTTTTTTCTAAAGGAAGGGCATGGTCCCTTTCTAGTCCTTTTATTTACCGTGTAGTTCTGTTCCGGTTTCGGTATCGTTTGAATAAGGGTAACCCGTCTTGTGATGGCAATTTCTATCGTTGGAAGTAAAACAACATATGGGATGTTCATTTGTTTCAATTCTAAATGAGATATGTAATATTATTCTTAAAAGAGTTACAAGGTTTCCCTTCTGCCTACTGGTAATGGCATACTGGTTATTTTAATGGTTTAGTATACTAGCGTCATATTGGCTACTTCCTCGAAAGGATTTTGAAAAAGGAAAAAAATATACTCGACTATTGCCGGCTATATGTATATCTTGTTTATAGTTGACTCCAGATCGCATGATGGTAAATGAATTCAATTTGCACTTATTGTTCCTGTGTTAAAGGCTTTCCTTTTGAACTTCTAGGTGATTGTGTTGTTATTTACACAGTTAGGAATTTACTCAGGGGAATGTTTAAGTTTTTAAGATGTCCCTTCTTCCTTGGGCCTTCGCGCCTCTCGTGATTAGTTCTGGTAATTAAACTGTGTTAATTCGATTCACTCCAATAATTTTCCAACATTTCAACCTATAACTTTTCATTAAACACCGGTTGATAAAAAGATGTGTAAATGTTGTAGGTGGTCTATAATAATTCTTGGTAATCGCAAGGTCACTTCCGTACTTTGAATATGCATATATATCTTAGACACTTGCGATTAGGGCAATCTCCTAAACAAAATCATGACTGTTCAGCTGGTACATGGAGGAAATCTTAGTTAATTACTCTACTGTTGTGTGTGCCTTTATATATCAAAAATGTCCATATATATATATATATATATATATATATATATATATATACACACACACACCATGTAGTTTTCCATTTGCATTCAATATGTAGGTATACTCAAATCTGCATTACAATTTACTTGTGGGATTTTCAACTACGACGCTTTATCATACTACAGTAGTAATTCAAACCATAGCACAAATCTTCTTTAAGAGTTGATTAGTATACTTTCGGGAACTAGTATTCATAACAGTAATGAGATGCAACAAAGAAAATCCATTCCGAAGTAGTAGAGAGACATTCTAGCATGTTCCTAAGTTTGCAATAGGATGCATTCGATCTTTCGTCTTTAATATTATTTCTAAATTAGAATTAACAGATACATTCTATCAAGTATGTAATCATTTAACATTCAGCCAGAGAAGGGACATAAATAACATATCTGAAATAATACGCTAAAAGACAAAGGGAACAACCACGTTCCTCCCAATCGTAGAACAGGGCAACCAAAGCACTTGCCCAATTCACCCCCTAGCCTGACTATGATTCCATGAGGGAGAGCTTGGAAAAGCTTCTCTTCAGCAATGTCCTACAACTCCAGCAGTTTTCCCTTGCCTCACACTCAAGCAGTGTTCATAACAGCAAGTAAATCAATAGTCTCCTTGCCCAGCATACTTGGTAGCGTCCTGCCTCCTCTCATATGCTATTTATCATTTGCCTAGGTCTTTTCCCTCCCTTGGGAATTTTCACAGCTTTCTAAATCCCTGATTTTCAGGGGCTGCCAATGGCCAAATCACTGATTTGCCACTTATAACAATCAGCCTAGAGGTAGTTCCAACGTGTTCCCCACTCATGGAGTAATGGTTAGTTGATTTTAACATGGTTGTTCCATTTGTCCTCCTGCAATCAATATAAAATATTATGTTTTTATACAAATGTCATAGTCATATAGTTAGTTGAGTCAACTCAGATTTTTGTCCAATAGTCATAATAATTTATTACAATTATCAAATTCGAAATTCAGATTCGTAGGAACAAAAAGGAAAATCCTTATCTCTATGATTTTCCTACACATGAATTTACTATGTTCCTTCTTTATAGTAAGATTAATATTTTAGGTCATAATGCCATTTCTTTCTTTTTCAGAAGATGCCATTTCTTTCTTACCTATAACATATGTTGTAGTGGTAAAGCTTCTTGTTAAAGCTAAATTTTAACCCTCTCGGAATAAGTATGAAAATAACATTCTTTCAAAAAGATTCGTAGGAACAAAAAGGAAAATCATTATCTCTATGCAAAAGAGGCTCATTTCAAAAGGTATACAAGCTTTGCCATGATAAAATTTTGTGTTATGGATTTTTTAGGCATTATTTAAAACCTTAGGTGAATAAAAAACTAATTTAATTCTAACCCTTTCGAACGTTTTCAAATATTCATTTTCTTTCTAATTCTTTAGGGACATGTTAGAATATTTAGTTTTTAATCCCCTTATGATTAGAAATGTTTGAAATAGTTTATGAGCAATGAATATGGTAAGGGGATTCAACAACATAAATTCAGATTATATGAAAATATTTTTCAAAAATAGTTTGGACATTTGCATTTTTGTTGTTGTTGTTGTTTGAATTGTTGTATGTTCATACACAAGGATTTGATGCATTCTCTTAATTGAGATGATATTGAATTATCATTAAATGATATTGAGATGTCACAACTGTTAATTTACGTTTTTCATTGGTAAATGTAATTATTTAATATCTAATTAAGTTACCATATCAATGAATTTTAAATATTTTTTAAAGCAAAATTACCATGTATCAATGGATTTTTAAAGAATTTTTCTATGTAGATTTTTTTTTTTTATCTTTTCCATACTTCATGTTTATTATAGAAACTTGGTTTGAGCAACCTAGTTTAAAGTACATATACAATACGTCTACCTTCTTAGAGACAAGAATAACTAAATTTGTAATATAATCTGAATGTGACATTGAGATAAAGGAACATTAACATCTAATTTAATCATTGTAGAGTAGTGAAGCATTCTCAATCTACCTTCTTAGAGACTTGAATAGCTAAATTTGTAATATAATTTGAATATGACCTTGAGATAAAGGAACATTAGCATCAAATTTGATCATTGTAGAGTAGTGAAGCATTCCCAATAGGGTACAGGGGATTTATATTTAAAGGATTTGGATTTGGACTCCATGTTGAAGGTACTTAAGTAGCCTCCCTTATCTATGTTTTTCCATAACTTGCATCTCAAGAAAAATATTGTTCTACTCGCCTTAAGATGAGTTTTGTGATGACAGCTGTTGAATTTTCTAATTTTCAGATCTGATAATTATTGCCTTATGATTTAAATGCTGATGTTATTATAAAATAATTACACATTGATAACCTCAACAAGGCTTAGCGAACTTGACGAGAGGTTATTGTAAGTAAATATTATATATGAGATGACTTTTACAATTGAGGGCCCGTATATATATACTTGGGGGGAGTTCCCTTTCATTCATGGACATGTCTTTTCCATTATTGTCTTTTCATTAATTAATTAATTATTAATTATTAATTTTTTATTATTTGTATATTTATACATTATAATATAAATATATTATTTATATATTATATTTATGTTTGATGATTATTTATATATGCATGCACATCTAATTAATATAGGGCTCTAATGTTGAGTAGATTAACTGAGAAGACCCTCATCACAAGAGGTCTCTTGTAATGTCCCCCACCTCTTAGAGAGGTGATGAGGAGACTTAGTGGCCTGGGCACCCCCACTAGGTCATAGTCTCACACTGAGGGGGGAAGTCAACGAGGCTAAAGTTATATTTTTGAGTTGACTTAAGAAAGGAAAGGGATAAAGAAGTAAAATATAACTCAACAGAAGAATAGAAGATTAACCCTAGGAGTTAACCTAACTCAACAGAGAATTAGAAGAAAAAGTATAAGTAAGATGCTGGGGCACACCTATTAGTCATTCTGATTTTGGTATATTGTTGTTATTGCTCTTGAACATTTAGTTTGGAGGTTTTGTTGTACAAACCCTTGTGAGCAACTCAGTGGTGAAATATCCACTCACCTTGTTCCACAGCTTGGTCTCGAGGATGAAAGATTCCTCCACACCATTCTACTCTCAGCATATCTCCTTCTAGAGCTTCAGCAGATAGCAGGGTCGTACCATTGGGGAGTTTCCAGCAAGGGTGCACCACACCATTGAGGAGGGTTCGATCTAGCCAATCAGGAAGAGTGTTGGGCATTTCATCAGTTGGGTTTTATTTGCAGGTGCTCCATCATCATTCTGAGGGTTTTCTTGAGGAGTTATCACCATTCAATCTTCAACATCAGCTTGGGATGGTTTGGAGGATAGGAGAATGTCCCATTTTTCTGTATTTCTCAGATCTAGAGAGATCTGCTTGAGATCTGAGTCTGAAACTTCTCCCACGAGATTCTCATAGCCCGATCTATATTCTTGGAGAATTTCACGTCATTTGGAGGTGTAATTCTTCAGGGACGAGTTTCTTAGGGTTTTCAGCCATTCAGGAGGGCACAACTCTCTTAGAAGATTCAACAGTTGGAGAGGTTGGCCTTGGGCGTTGGGCTTGAAACTTCAGGAGGAGGTTCCCACTGCCCTGATCTATTATCTGACCGAATTTTGACTCATTTGGAGCATTCTTCCATTAGGGCCGAATTATTGAGGGCTTCAATGTTCACTTGGAGCATGGCACTCTTCAGTTGTAGGGTTTGGCATTCAGATTTGCTTGGTACTAGTCTTCATTACTTATCCAGCCTTGTGAGGCTTCTTTTGTATTGGCAGGAGCATTTTGTAGCAGCTTGTATCTATTGTTTGTATGACCATCTGAGGTTTATGCCAAATCAACCATCTTTGTATTGATCCTGCATTGTTCATAATAAAAAGGTCAGAGATTTGCTTGTGCTTCTATGTCATTGAATGTATTGTGATCTTCATGTGTTGGATGAATCTTATATGCACTTAATAACTCAATAAACACCTGCACATCAACAAATTAGTAGTAGTTAGTGATTCCAAGCAAAACATTTGGCTTGGGATCATTACAGCGGTATCAGAGCTTCGATCCTCCAAGCCTGTGAAGGGATCGGTTCATGCAGAGGTACAGTGGAATTGTTATGGGTTGGAGGAAGAAACCGAGCAGTGAAACAGAGGCCGAAATGGAAGGGTCGGGGGATGACCATGAGCCTCTAGGCTTGGCTCTCATAGCAGTCGAGTTTGACAAGTTCCAACAATCTATCAACTGCACGAAAAGCACATTGGTCCAACATTTGGGCGAGTATCAGGAAAACAACAGGAGGGGACAAACCGAACTCTCTGAAACCTTGAAGAGAGTTGACGAGAACCTACAGATAATGAACAAGAATCAATCCAAGCTAAATGAACTTCTGATGCAAGTGACCCATCATGGAAAGAACCCTGATACGTATGGGAACAAGGAGGTTGGTGGATCTGGTGGAGCCCATGAGGAGATCAGATATAATATGGAGAAAGGCCCCAGATCCGAAGGAAGTTTGGAAGGAGACACGACACAGGGTCAGATGGGTAGCAGGGTCAATCAGAGGCGATACATACCTACATTCACAAATGAATAGCTTGGCTGACATTTAGGAAGTAGAGCTAACCCCATACCTTACATACCCACATTCACAGATGAGCAAGGGAAACAGGAACAGGTTGAAGAATTTGTGGAACAAATAGCGAGGAGTACTGAGGAGTACTACAGTTTGGATATGAGGGTCCAAAGACAGATGTCCCTGGATCAATATTGTCAGCTCAGGTTCAGAAATCGGCCTAGGACGAACCATAGGGGCAGTTTTGAGTTTGAACGAAGGGAAGGAAATATAGAGATTCCATACTTTGATGGTACGGCTAAGATGATAGCATAATCGTGGGTGCAGAAGCTCGATACTTATCTACAGCTTAACCCCATAAGAGAGATGGAGGCCATCAAGTTTTCCACTATGTACTTGGATGGCAAGGCCCACGACTGGTGGTATCGTGGGCTCACCACACTTGGCCACAACCATATTGTATCCTATACATAATTCACTCAGAGGCTCATTGATAGATTTGATCAAGGAGATCCTGAGTTACATTTTCGGGAGCTCACCCAACTCAAGAAAACAGGTACGACTGAGGCATACATTGATGAATTCCAGAGGTTGGCAGTGATGGTGCAAGATATGTCCCTGACCAGGCTCATGATGCTTTTCACAGAAGGGTTGATAGAACCCTTGAAGGGTTGGGTAAAGGCCTTCAAGCCTACCAACCCACAGGAGGCCATTTGGAAGACGAGGGATTTGGGTCCAACTGCTAAACCAAGATTCATACCCAAACCTCCTCTTAACAATGGTGGAAGAGATCAAAGGCCTCCAATAAACCAGGGAGGACGTGACCCTAAGGGCTATGACAGGGGTCGTGGCAGAATAGATGATAACACCAGGAGAGAACTGAGAAGGAAGCAACTTTGCTTCACATGCAATGAACCATGGAATCCCTCACACAAGTGCATGGAATGTGGACAGGTGCATTACATTAAGGTCACTTCAGATAACGAAGAAGAAGATGAGATCGGATAGATACAGAACATGGAGGCAGAAACCACTGAGGCAGCAGAGAAAGAACAAATCACAGGATGGGATAATATGGCCACCTTGGCATCTATTCGTGGAGTGCCCAAGTATAACACCTTCTGAATGAGGGGGGTCTTGCAGGGTCAAAGAGTCTTGGTCTTGATTGATGGAGGAGCTTCCCACAACTTCATTGATGCAGCATTGCCAAAGAGAAGGCATATACCCACAGTAGAATTTGAAGGATTCAAAGTGGAGGTTGCAGGAGGAAGCACCATGCCCTGTGACAGATATATTCCGAGCCTAAAGCTTACTTTGGGAAGGCATGAGTTGACATAGGACGTCTATGTCATGGACCCTCCGGATACCAACATCATCCTAGGAGTTCAATGGCTCAACACATTGGGGCCTATCACCACCAACTACAAAACGATGGAAATGTCATTCACAGAGGAGGGTGGACGAAAGGTAGTGCTTCCGGGCATGATAGGGAATGCTGCAAAGGTAGTCACGACCAAGAGGATAGAAGCCATCTTCCGGAGGGATGAAATAGTATATGTAGCCAAATGCAGGATTGTGACATGTGCGGATGAACAGGGCAAGGTTTAGTACACTCCAGAAATCAAGGAAATCCTTGACAAACACCACAAGGTGTTTGGGTCTATTCCTCCGGGGGTTCCACCTGATAGAGGATTTGAGCACATTATTGAACTAGAGGAAGGGGCCAAACCAGTGATCACCACACCATACAGACATCCCAAGAAGTACAAAGACGAGATAGAAAAGGCCATCAAGGAACTTATGGACATGGGACACATCAAACCCAACAGTAGTCCTTTTGCTTCTTCAGTAGTGTTGATGAAGAATAAGGATGGCACTATGAGGATGTGCATTGACTTTAGGGACTTGAATAAAAAGACCATAAAAAATAGGTACCCAATACCAAGGATTGATGAAATGTTGGACGAGTTACATGGGGCCATCTACTTTACTAAGATTGACCTTCGTTCTGGCTATCATCAGATCAAGACAAGGGAGGAAGATATTTCAAAATCAGCTTTCAGATGTCATTACGACCACTATGAGTTTTTGGTGATGCCCTTTGGGTTAACCAATGCCCCTGCCACATTCCAATCATGTATGAACCATGTGTTCAATAAGCAGCTAAGGAAGCACCTATTGGTATTCTTTGATGACCTGCTTATCTACAACAAAACATGGGAGGAGCATCTTAGGCATTTGGACCAGATTTTGTCAATTATGGAGGAGCAGTCGCTATATGCTAAGGAGTCCAAATGTGAGTTTGGAATGACGGAGGTCCTTTATCTAGGACACATTATCGGAGCAAAAGGGGTATAGGTACATCAGGAGAAGATTGAAGCCATCATGGAATGGTCCACTCCTAAGACACTCACAAAATTGAGAGGATTTCTAGGAATGCGCACATATTATAGGAAGTTTGTCAAGGGGTTCTCTCAATTGTGTGCACCCTTGGCCGATTTGACTAAGAAGGGAGCATTCAAGTGGGATGAGGAGGCTCAAAAAACGATGGACAAGATGAAGAAGGTGATGAGTACGTGCCCAGTCTTAGCCCTTCCAGATTTCAGTCTCCCATTTACCTTGGAGTGCGATGCATTCGGGGAAGGAATAGGGGTCGTACTGATGCAAAAGAGGCACCCTCTTGCCTACAAGAGCCAGAAACTCTGGGGTTCTGAGCTACTCTACAACATTTATGACAAAGAAATGTTGGCTATCATGCATGCACTGGCCAAATTCCAACGATACTTGGTAGGTGCTCAGTTTGTTGTTAAGTCAGACCATAACAGTCTCAAATACTTATTGGAGTAGAAGGACTTGAACGAGAGGCAACAAAAATGGGTAAGTAGAATACAGGCCTATGACTTTGACATTGAGTTTGTCAAAGGGAAGAATAATGTGGTGGTTGATGCCTTATCCAGGAGGCCATCCATCCTTGCCATAACAGGGATAACAGTTGATTGGAAAGACCAGCTAGTGATGGAGTATGCAGAGGATTAGTGTGCGGGCCAACTATTGGATGGACAGGTACAAGATGAAGATTTCAAGGTTATTAATGACCTCATTTACTACAAAGACCGAATCTTCTTGGTTTCTGGATCGACCTTCAAGGCCAAGGTATTGCAGGCATGCCATGATTCACCACTGGTGGGACATCAGGGGATTAATGAGATGTACAGGCAGGTGAGAGAAAGATTCTCTTGGAAAGGGCTCAAGGAGGATGTGATTAGGCACGTCAAAGAGTGTACGACATGTCAAGAAAACAAGGATGAGCACATGCACCCAGCAAGACTTTTGCAACCCTTGCCCATTCCAGAGCATAAATGGGAAAACATATCCATGGATTTCATTACTGGGCTACCAAAGATACAAGGGAAGGATTTCATATTTGTAGTGGTGGACAGGTTAACAAAGTTTGCACACTTCTTTGCCATAGCTACCGACTTCAGTGCAGCACAGGTGGCCGAACTATTTTTCAGGGAGATTTTCAGGTTGCATGGCCTACCCAAGACCATTGTCAGTGATAGGGATAGCAAGGTTATGAGTACTTTCTGGTAGGAGTTATTCAGGTTGGTTGGCACGACCTTGACCCCTAGCACCAGCTATCACCCTCAGACCGATGGACAGACATAGATAGTCAAGAAGTGGGTGGAGGGCTATCTCAGAAACTATGTGGCAGGGCAACAGAAAGCATGGGTTAGATGGTTGCATTTGGAAGAATATTGGTACAACACCACCCAACATATGTCCATTGGCATGTCACCATTCAAATCCTTGTATAGCTATGACCCCTTATCATTTGTGGAGATTGCATTCGGCGACAGCAGGGCACCGATGGTACAGGATTGGATACAGCAGAGCCAAAACATTCTCAGGGAATTGAATGATCATCTACAGAAGGCACAAAACTAGTGGAAGGTCCAAGCAGACAAGCACAGAGTTGACTGGACTTTTGAGGTTGGTGATTTAGTCTATTTGAGGCTGCAACCATACAGGCAAGCTTCCATTAAAAGAAGCAGAGCGGAGAAACTGCAGCCACGTTTCTTTGGACCCTACAGAGTCAGCAGGGGGATAGGGGTCGTAGCTTAAGAGCTGGAGCTTCCACAGGGCAGCAAAATTCACAACGTTTTTCATGTCTCGTGCCTTAAGAAATCCCTCGGTCAACACATCAGTTCTATTGAGGTATTACCCCCCACGGATGAGGAGGGACAACTTATTTTGATTCCGAAGAAGGTGCTAGAATTCCGAGAGAAGAGACTCAGAAACCGAAGCATCAAGGAGTACCTGATCAAGTGGAAGGATTTACCCATTGAGGATGCCACTTGGGAGCAGGAGCACGTGGTAAGAGAAACAGGTTTGGAATTGCTTGAGGACAAGCAATTTCAAGCAGGGG
>JASDQU010170649.1:0-13083 GCA_032191745.1 Picea mariana | reverse complement strand
AATGTGGCGGTCTCCATGCTGGACATGGGTATAACATGCAATTTACATTGATAGTATACTTCTCCACACATCCCCATTGTGCCACCAAAGGAAATGGCTAGGTTACTACATTTTGATTTCTTCTTCATTCTATGCATCTCCATTGCTCATTCTTGGGCTGCCTTCACACCTGCGGACAACTACTTAATTTACTGCGGAGCCACAAATGCTGTCAATTTGGACGATGGTCGTAGGTTCGAGACCGAAGGAGAATCTTCCTCCTTTCTAACGACTTCGTTCGGTGACCAGTCGATCACAGTGTCCACATCCAATGCCACAGTGCCATCATCTCTCTATATCACCGCATGGGAAATCATCGAACGAGCCTTCTACAACTTTGAAATCAAGCAAGAGGGCTGACACTAGGTACATATTTATCTCTATCTCGTCCCTGATAAAACCCATGATCTCAAATCTGCAGTTTTCTTTGTTACACTAGACAATTTCGTTCTAATGGAATTTTCCGGCAAACAACTACAGAGCTTAGTGCATGCTATCTCTACTGAGATTACTTGGAGAAGCTATGTCGACGTCCAGGTTCATCTACTTCTGTGAACAAGGGCGGAAGCCAAATCTTGCAAATCTCTATGGTCCTTGTTGGGGTGTTTATGTCCAGATAAACTCTCGATGACCTAGGGTACATCGGTTTGTTCAACTGTAGACAGGGTACTAAAGGAGCTCATGTTGTAGTCCCCCTGCATGCACAAGAAACTATATAATCTCTCTTCTTCTCTCACATCGTGATGGTAATTGTTAACTGCAACATTTTCGAATGGGATTGATTGTAGGTCTCCCGAAGGGAAATAATGCCTTTCGTAAGGACTGTTTCTAGTAGATGTTGAAGATGAGATATGGGATTGCTTGCCATTTTTGTTCTGAGGAATATCAACATCGAGTGAAGCCTCCTCTATGCTGTGACAACCCGAACACTGAGCATAGAGAGCAACTAATTTTCCATTCAAACTCGCAACCTGCCATGCAAGAAAAGATTTCATTGTTCGGATGAGAATTATGCATTGGCTTAGCATATAATACTCTAATCTACATCTTGACCTATAACTAACATGAGAATATTATTATTACTTAGATATTGTCAGCAAATCTCTAATTCGGTTGTGTTTCAATGCATATATCAATGACCAATTTGCATTACCGGACTTTGACATATCTAGCAAGGAAAAGGATTTGTCTGTCCCTGTTTATCAAGACTTTGTTGTGAATGCTTTGACTTATTCGAAGATGGTTCGAATCCAAGTTGGGTTGATAAGTAAGCAATACGATTTTGAAGATGCTAATGCGATACTCAATGGATTGGAAATAATGAAGTTGAGAAATCCTGTTGGAAGCCTGGTTGGACCTTATCCTATTGATGGAAATAATCCTATGGGGTCCAAAGGAAAAAATGGGAAAATGGAACCCATTATTGTATCAATTGTTGGAGCCTCGGCTGCACTCGGGTTGTTAGCAGCAGGGTATTGCTTGTTTTTCCACCCAAAATCGAAGTCAAAGCACTTCCCCCTTGTCTGGTTGCCTCTGCCTCTGCGTGGTGGGAATTCAAAAACAATGACCAACAATGTTTCCACAGGTTCCCATAAGAGTGGTACTAGTAGCTATGTTTCCTTTGCACCTTTGAGCCTGGGCCGGTTCTTTACGTTTGCAGAGATACAAGAAGCTACCAACAACTTTGATGAAAATTTGATACTTGGTGTGGGTGGTTTTGGTAAGGTTTATAATGGTGAACTAGAATATAGGACCAAAGTTGTAGTTAAACGAGGCAATCCAACATCAGGGCAAGGTCTTGCAGAATTCCAAACAAAAATTGAGGTGTTGTCTAAACTTCGACACCGCCATCTTGTTTCCCTGGTTGGATACTGCGAAGAGCGTTGTGAAATGATTCTGGTCTATGAATACATGGCCAATGGGCCTCTGAGGAATCATTTGTATGGCACAGATCTTCCACCTTTGTCTTGGAAACAAAGGCTTGAAATATGTATTGGGGCTGCAAGAGGCCTCCATTACCTTCATACCAGAACGACCTAAGGAATTATTCACCCTGATGTGAAGACAAGAATTGGGTCAACCGCTATTGCTGCTGGAATTGACTTTGCAATGTCTGATGCTGGGAAGATGACTTGCTCGGGGGAAGACATACATGGAGACTATCTGGTGATGGATGGAGACCATGTGGAGCGACCAACATGCATGTAAACCAGGTGGAACGACCACTGATAGTTGCACATAAATTGACAAAAAAATATTAATAATAGCATATGCCTGGAAAAATGTAAGCATTTGAAAAAGTGAAAAAATGATTTAGTGACTGCAAACTCATCATAATTCACTACCTACTAATTTAATTTATGCTACATCAAATAACCTTCTAAATTAATTCTCGAGCTAGTGTAACATTCCGCACCACATTTTCTTAATCCTAAATGCAAGATTTGCACAAAGGTTCGATAGGCATAGTACTAGTAACAAGCTGGATGTTGCCATTCTATGAGTCTTCTCTGCTCAATCAAACAATATACACGAATGGTATGTATCTAGACATAAATCTATTTTAATACTCTATAGTCCACTCTCAATACAATATACACGCTATGAATTGTGTTACTAATATTGTTGTTGTTAGTATTTGGATTAAAAAAGGTTTCTAGAGCCATTCACATATGGGAAATACCCTTATTCTATGAGAACGTTTGTGGGAGCACACTTGCCACACTTTACTAGTCAAAAGGCCAAAGACTTGAAAGACTCAGATTTTCTCAGTTTTAACTATTACACAACACAATTCAGAGTCAACAATCCTCATCCACGTCTTCTTCATACCAATTAGGTCGTGGATACCCATGCTAATGTATCTTGTAAGATTGTAGGCATGTATTCACATATTCAACAAGTCATATTTGAATCCTATTTTTTTAATTTATAATGTTCTATAATACGATTTTACATGTTACACAATTCTCTCTTTTTAACCAAAGTCGATAAACCCGGTCAAAAACTACTACAAACAAGAGTGCCATGCAAAATTGTTATTTTATCATTTGTTATTTTACTAAATATATTAATAATAAAAACATATACTATTCATTTTTTTCATCATTCCCTTTTCCCACTTGAAAGGTATCCTAGTTTATAATATTTATGGGAAAAAAAATAAAATTCCAAAACTGCAACTCCTCATCGGGTAACGGAGCCATATTCACTACTAAGTTATTGCCATATATAAGTGAGACATGGCGACATTAAATTTAAAAAATTAAGAGACACGTGTTTTATGTCCGTTATTCTTATATGTCCATTACTCATGGGTTCATGTTGAACTAACTACGGTTAGGGTTCTACACGGGGTTGGGTAGAAGACGTCTATTTATTGACCTTGTCACCATTCTTTAGTGCAGGAATATTAGAGCGGATGATCAGACAGGGAAGAGGTCTCTCAGAAGAACTGAATCCATATGGGAGTAGTGGAAATGGGTGAAGTCGAAAGACCTCTTCCATGGCGGTCTTTCCACTTCTACCCATTTCCGCTATTTCACTAAGTGAACAAATTCAAGCTGATTTTGGCGTTTCTTGGTTTTCACTGCTCAATCGGTGATTGAGCTTCCTGGGTCTAGAAACGTTTTGGGTTCCACGATTGCATTTCAGAGCCACTAGGTTTGTTTAGGGGTATTTTTTAAGCAAATGAGTAGGGTTTTGGTAAAGTAAAATGCATTGAAAAATCAGAGGCATTGTAGAATTGTTGTTTCTGCTTTTTATGCTGTGTCGGGTTTTATCTTTTTCTATGAGAAGTGCTCTTAATGTTCTGTCAGGTTTTCGCATTTTCTATGGGAAGTGCATGAATTGAATTAAATGGTTTGGTCTCTTAATTTACTATATGCCCAGCAGGGTTTCTGCACATCTACTTCAAAATTTGACTTCAGGCTTTTGCTCTTCTATGAGAAGTGGTTTTTTATGCTATGTCGGGTTTTTGCTTTCTCTATTGGAAGGGTGGGAATTGATTATAGGGTCTGGTGTTGTAACTTATTATATGCCAAACAGGGTTTCTAAATTTGACTGTGTACCGATTAATGCACATTGTAAGGGTTTCTGCACATCTACTTCTAAATTTGAATGTGTACCGATTTATTGGTGCATAAACTTTGCGTTTCTGTATGCATTTTTATGCCCAAATTTCAAGTATGCATGTGGTTTTTTACAGAAAGCATTGAATTTCTTTAAATTCAATGCTTCCTAATGTTGTTAATGGGTTTTACCATATCCCAAGGTTCAAATCCTTTGTAAACACGTTTTGCCCATCACAGGGCAACGAAAATGCTGGCTTATTTGGGTGGGCCATGCATTCCTAAGTTTCAAGTTCACGCAACCATGCAAGTTCACGCCCATGCTCTATACCTTTTTTAACAGCTGATGTAGTGGGAAACTCACTTTTTTTTTTTTATAACAGTTGATGTAGTGGGGAACTTACTCAATATTTCTCCACTTTGTGGATGATATCCTGATACTTCTCCACGATATTTCTCCACTTCATGGATGATATGATGATAATATGAAATGTTAAACCACAACCTGATATCCTGATACTTCTCCACGATATTTCTCCACTTCATGGATAATATGATGGATAATATGAAATGTTAAACCACAACCTAAGAGTTCTTAGCTAGGCTCGAAGTCGAAAGTGTATCCACGTTTTGTCAACTGAGCTAACCCCACGTTTTGCCAACTGACCTAACCCTTGGTGCTAATAGATGTTATACCTACGATGGCAGGCTATGTTTCATTACCTTCAGTATGGTGAATTTGACAGTTACTCCCAAATACCCACTCCCGGGATCTATCGAAAGTATTGTAAACTTGAATAAGGTGGGGGTCTTTCAAGGAGTGAGGTATAAATCTCATGCGAGTTTCAACTCTCAAAAATCCACTTCAATGAGTCAGGGTACACGTCTTAGGTGGGTTTAACTCCCAAATGCCCGTTCCCGGATCTACTCGAGACTCGTAGAGTTTAGTAAACTTGAGTTGGGTGGGTGTCTTTACAGAGATTTGTAAATTTAAACGAATTAAGTCAAGACCCTTCCTGCTCGTACACGAGCGAATCTTCCAACCATTTCCTCCTCTTACTGGAGTGATATTCCAAGAATGATAGTCGTCTTATTCTTCACATCTTTAGCAGGAGCAATCAGAGAAATTGGAGCTGGTTATATTTCATTGTAACTTACACCCGAATCCGTGCATACACTCTGCATCATGCAGTTGGGCTCAGATAATATTCACTGCATCATGCAGTTGGGTTCAGTATAAGTCTGGGTGAGTTAGGAAAATAGATGCCACTGACTAAAGATTTTGGTCAAAATAAGAATGTTGTCTTTAGCACAAATGTAATAAAAGAAGAATGTTGTAAGCATGATACATTTCTTTGTAATGCTCTGCTTTTTTCACAAGGGTAATGCTCTAGATTTTACACAGTGATAGACTTGTTTTAAACATGTTTCTGCACTGCGAGCAACTGAATGTTGCTCTTCTTGCTTTTTAACTTTTGGCAGCTTGAGGTGATTCAATGCTGGAATATGGAATATTTTAGGTAGGCTGATACCTTGTACATTTACATGCTTTTACTGGGAATTTACATGCTTTTATCCTTTCCTCTTCTCAATTTGATAAAGGGAGATGGGTTATATCTTCTCTGGGCTTGTTGATGCCCCATTTACTAATGAGGGTTTTATACCATCAGAGCTGAAATAGATTGTTAATTTTTGTTGACTGGTTGATGCTTCATTTGCTAATGAGGGTTTCATACTATCAGAAGTGAATGCGATTTTTTTCCTGTACATTTATTACATGCAGGTGTTGTGGTTCACTAAAATGAAAGGAACGATATTTAGCATGTTGTATATCTCTCTCTCTCACACACATATATATATATATCATGGAAAATGGATTCCATTGTCCTGTGTCATGCCTAATATACTTCGTTTTATTTGGCAACCTGACGGTGTGACTTTGTTGTATTTTGGCAGCCTGTCAGTGTCGTTTGCTGCCTTTCTCCACGAGTTCAGTCCATGTAAAGGCTTGGCCAAAACAAATGGGTTTATATAATGGAAAATAGGCTCCATTGCCCTGCGTTATGCCTTGTGTACTTCGTTTTATTTGGCAGCCTGTCAGTGTTGTTATGCCTTATAAACTTTGTTTTATTTGGCAGCTTGTCAGTGTCGTTATACTTGATACACTTTGTTTTATTTGGCAGCCTGTCGGTGTCGTTTGCTGCCTTTCTCCACGAGTTCAGTCAATGCAAAGGCTTTATGACGTTGTACATTTACATGCTCTTACCGGGACTTTACATGCTTTTATCCTTTCCTCTTCTCAATTTGATAAAGGGAGATGGGTTATATCTTCTCTGGGCTTGTTGATGCCCCATTTGCCAATGAGGGTTTTACCATCAGAACTGAATGAGATTGTTAATTTTTCTGGACTGGTTGATGCTTCATTTGCTAATGAGGGTTTCATACTATCAGAAGTGAATGCGATTTTTTTCCTGTACATTTATTACATGCAGGTATTGTGGCTCACTAAAATGAAAGGAACGATATTTAGCATGTTGTATTTCTCTCTCTCACACATATATATATGGGTTTATATCATGGAAAATATATATATATGGATTTATATCATGGAAAATGGGTTCCATTGTCCTGTGTCATGCCTGATATACTTCGTTTTATTTGGCAACCTGATGCACTTTGTTGTATTTTGGCAGCCTGTCAGTGTCGTTTGCTGCCTTTCTCCACGAGTTCAGTCCATGTAAAGGCTTGACCAAAACAAATGGTTTTATATAATGGAAAATAAGCTCCATTGCCCTGCGTTATGCCTGATGTACTTCGTTTTATTTGGCAGCCTGTCAGTGTTGTTATGCCTGATAAACTTTGTTTTATTTGGCAGCTTGTCAGTGTCGTTATACTTGATACACTTTGTTTTATTTGGCAGCCTGTAGGTGTCGTTTGCTGCCTTTCTCCACGAGTTCAGTCAATGCAAAGGCTTTATGACTGCTCCTCAACCAGAAGGCTCTCAGATGCTAGGTTAAGAACTTTGTAGGTTATTGATATTGTTGTTTACCAGTTACATTATTTACTCCATAGGCATATAATGTCCTATCTTGAACTAATGCCCTATCTTTTGGGAAGTGCAGAATTGGCTCATTTTGTCGAGTCTTTTGTTTGTGATTTCAGCAATAACGTCTTTTACTGATTTTTCCCTTTTTATGAAAATTACGTATCCCAGTAGTGCTTAAAAAACTTCTAAATAGAATAAGAAATTACGAATCCCAGTCGTTAGAAATCCGTACGTTGGAAATTTGATTCTTTAAATCCCCAGATTTATAGAGATTGTGAAATTCTTCTTTGAGAATGGACCTATTAGTTGAACTATTTGGCATCTTAGGGCAAGTGAAATGTTTATATCTTGCTCCCCAATTTAAGGTTTAATAGAATGGGTTCATTGTATTATCAGATTTGAAAAAATTCTTCGGACTTTGATTCATGAGTAGTTTTGCTATTTTTAGTTGATTGTGAGATTTATAATTTAATTAGGTTAGAAAGCACATTAAAAAATTTATGTTAGAAGAAAATAATAATAAAACTAAGCAAAAATGAACACCAGCAAGATTCTATATAAAACTGGGACACTTGGAGAAACATAAAGAGATTTTGGATTAGAATTTGAAACTTGCATTATAACATGAAATACATTTTTAAGGCTTCTTATGTCGTATTACTTTTTTCAAATTGTAATGGGGTTTATTAGAGAAGTGGGGTTTATTAGGGAAGTGAGAATTTTTTATATGCTTGTGAGAATGGTGGGTTTTTTCCTAATTGTTTTTTTCACAAATGAGAGATTCTCAAATGGAGAGGATTTGAACGGGGAGTAGTAGGAATAATGTGGAGGAAGTGAGGGGATGGATAGTGATGGTCGATAAGAAGACGGATGTTTCACAACTTTGCAGAGTTGATAATGTCGTGCAAAAACGCATATTTCTTCCAATCAACAAAACAGAAGTCTTCTTCTGTTCTGTTATAATAGACTGTTTGCATATTCTCTATGTGGGGTATTTTATTACCCGTTGATTGAGGCTTTTGCAACTTGACATAGGTAATGATATTTTGGTTTTTATTTACAAGAAAATTTTCAAGTTAAGCTAATAAAATAAAGCAATTGCACTGGATGGTATTGTGAATAGATTTGATAACCGAGTTGGATGGTTCTTTACCACGAAATTTTAATCAAAGCAATAAAGGAATCCAAATAAAATTGATATTTAAAATATGGATCCAAATAATAGTAACCATTACATAACGCACTCAAACAACAATACTGAATTCAATAGTTTAATTTTGCTTTTTCCAACTAGCTCTATACATATCAATATTATAATTCATATTAATATTATAAATTTTAAGGAAGGTATTTGTGTTTTTCTTTATTAAGATTGTAAATCTAAGTATTATCATTATTAAATAATGATACAATAATTCACATTAACATTGTAAATTATAAGTAAGGTATATTAACATTGTAAATTATAAGTAAGGTATTTGTGTTATTTTTTTGATATTGTAAATTTAAGTAAGGTATTGTGTCTTTATTTTATCATATTACTACGGGATTGCATAAGAGATTGCATACAAGTTTCAAGTATATTTGATTATAATGCAAAGTTTATTATTAATTTTTATTTAAGGTATAGTTGATTATAATGCAAATTTTATTGTTAATTGTTTTTTTAAAGTTAAATATCATTATCTTTAAATTATTATGAATTTGGTATTAATTTAGTTTTTAATTTTATTTTTAATATTTAATATAATAATCTCGGATGGGGTGTCACACAACATTTAACGGTCTTATAACATAGGCTTGAGCCTAACCATAAATATGACAAGTTGGCTCTCATCCCCTCTCTATTAAATGGGAGCTCACCATTACCCTCTGTCAAGAGGCAAAGGATGACTCCCTTGCGCAAGTAGAATGATGGTAGTGGAAGCAATCGTGTGGCTCCTTTACGCTCTTATTCGGCATTGCAACAAATCTTACCATTTCACTTTTGCCCCACACTAGGCCATCAACTTTGAGTTTTAGAGCAACCACTGCAGGACCTCTTGCATGATAGCGATACGCATCACCTCCTCGATGTCGATGGAGACAAGTAGGCCATGTTGTGGCCCTGCATGGCACAACTTTGTTGCATGATAGAGGAGGCGGCAACAGTTAGAGAGGGCACTCTTCATAGCCCGCACTCAGGTTGCATGAGAGGGGACCTCTTGCATGATAGCGATACGCATCACCTCCTCGATGTCGATGGAGACAGGTAGGCCATGTTGTGGCCCTGCATGGCACAACTTTGTTGCATGATAGAGGAGGCAGCAACAGTTAGAGAGGGCACTCTTCATAGCCCGCACTCAGGCTGCTCTCAACAGAGTGAATGATAGGTTGCCTCTAGTGTCTTGTGTGGAGGAAGTGATCTCAAAGGAAACTATACAACTCCCTTTGGGATCCTTCCTCTTCACTATGCCATTCTCCTCCAAGCCATTTTTCAATGGAAGCCACTGCACCAGCCACATAAGTTCGCACTTGCATCATGGAGGAGGCAGAGGTTTCCACTTGCATCGTGGAAGAGGAATTCTCGAAGGTCGGGAATTCCTCCACCTTGACTTCCAAGATGCCTTGCTTCTAGGTGACATCAAATTCTCCAATGCTGCAGCGGAGGACGAGGAGCTCGGGAAGGAGGAATTTGGGATGGCAAAAGATAGGAATGATGCACAGGAGGCTACAGGTGAGGTTGTTTGTGGCATGACGGTGGAGGGTGTCTCAGTCCTAGTGCCACCATTAATCATGATAGTCCCAGAGCCGTGGCAAAGACCCCCCGCCCTTCTTCCACCTAGAGCAACTAGCGTTAGTGTTTGCGCTGTGGAGCCAAATGGCAAATCAGATCCACCGTGACATACTCATGCACTGGCGCATTGACATGTATGAAGCATATTCCAATGCACCAGCTGGGCAAAAATGTCTTGTGTGTGCAAGTCCTTTTGTCCTGCAAACTCGGAACGGGCCTTACAATGGTGATTCGAGCGATGCAACATCCGATGATAATGGGTAATTCCATGGAGTGGAGCTCAATCTGGTTTTGGTGTCCAATTTTTTACTTAGATGTTAGTTTCAATTCTGGTTCAATGTTAAGTTTTAATTTCAGTCTAGTTTTATTTCCAGTTTCGCTTTTGAACAATGATGTAAAGATCATAGTTCACCACCTGCCCTGGTTTCCTCTTGGCAGGGCAGATGGTAGGTTGCAATTTTTTGACTTGGACATCACACGCTGCCAACTGTCCTAGTTTCTGGTAATTCGGCGAAATAATTGGCAACCTGTTGATATGTGCTTTTTTGTATGTGACAAGTTATAATAGGAAATGCCCTTTTTATTTACAAAAAAAAAAAATGTTTAATATAATAAAATGTATTTTTTAATAAATAAAAAAACTTTTCTTTAAAATTTTATTAGACAATATGTTGAAATTTTATTACAATCTAAGCTTCTTCTAAACATGTACTAAGCTTAACTTAAATATTGCTCATAGTAATCTAAAAACACCACTTTTCCAACATTCATCACCATACAGATGAGATCTCTTTCTTTGATTTCTTCAACAACATTCAAACTATCTCTTTGTTCCCATGCCCAAGGTAGTTGTCACTTTGACTTCACTTTACATTTTTGTGTAATTTTTAATCTTTAATGTTTAATATAATAAAAAAATTCTTTGAAATTTTATAAGACAATATGTTTAAAGTCTTATGGTAGGCTTAGCTTCTTCCAAACATGTACTCTAACCTTAACCTAGGTATGGCTCAACCTTAACCTAGGTATGGCTCATAATAATCATACAAACACCTCTCCAAATATCATTACTACATAGATGAGATATCATTTGTTTGTTTATACAAATGCCATCTTCTACAATGATTTCTTCATAAGTGGCATCTCTTGCTTTGATTTATTCAACAAGATTCAAATGATCTCTTTGTCCCCCCTACCCAAGTTAAAGGTTGCAATGGTTATGTTGACAAATCTTAAACATATTAAAAGATCCCCCTACCCAAGTTAAAGGTTGCAATGGTTATGTTGACAAATCTTAAACATATTAAAAGATTAGAGGTTTCAATGGCTTTTGAGTTCACCATTTCAATCAATATCTCATCTCAACTTCCACTTGACTTCAAAAGTTTTATGGATTCTTAATGTTTAACATAGGAATAATAACGAGTATAGATTTAATTCACAACTTAAATTGTGTTATGCATAATAAATTGTTTTTCATTCTTATTCCACCACACATCCATTTTCCGACACCTTCTATTAGGTTATTGTCCTTATACATGATCTCCTCTTGATGTTTCTCTAGTTAGCAACATCGAGTAGGCCATAAAGCATAAAAAAGCTCGCTCCATAACTTATATGAACGTGGATAACATTGACTTTCCTGTAGCATTTTTTGATGGAGTGACACAGAGCGATGGAAGAAACTATGGAGCGGGTGGGATTTAAAAAATCTCTAAAACTTTATTATATAAATAGCGTGTGCACTGTGGTTAGGGTTCAAATACAAAGGTGGAGTTAATGGGAGCTTGGGCAACTGTCCAACTAGCAAAACATTTCGATCTTGAAAAGCTCCATGTATTTGGTGACTCCTTGGTTATTATAAACTAGTTAAGTAAAAAAGGAAAACTCGAAGTATGTTCACTGGCAGGCTGGAAAAGGAGGATCATCTTATTAAAAGAAAAGTTCATTGAATTAAACTTCTATCACAGTCTCTGTGAGTTCAACAGAGGTGTAGATGAACAATCTAAAAGAGAGCTCTATCGGATTAGGAAGGAATCCTCGTGATCCATAAATGGATTGATGGACGAGAGAGTTCTACAAATATCATCAATATTTACTGATGGAGGATTCTATCTTGGTTATCCTTTTGATATTTTTTTGGTTGAAATTCTCAGAGTCTTATTGTAGTTTTTGGTGCTATATTTCCCTGGATCATAGCTTTTGGATGTAATTTCTCTTTTTTGAGTCCTGAGTTGGGACAATCACTTTTTTGTCAGAACAGGTGAAGGCTTCATATATTTTGAAAAGTAGCTCTTAGAATGGATTGATGTTACTTGTGGTGAATTAGTAGTGGGTTATTTCTTAATAGTGTTCGGTTCGATATGGAAAAAATTATATATCATAATATAATTGTGTTAATTTTCTTTCTGGAAAAACATCAAGCAAACATTCTTCGAGATTGATCACGCTGATTTGACCAAGGGAGAATGATACATTCATTCACAGGACCATGTTGATTTGGTTAGTGGTGAATGGCCCAGGGGTAGTCTTTTTCCTATTAGTCTTGTTGATTTGACGAGGAGTGAAAAATATTCGAGATGCTCTTACATTGCCTGCTCCATGATGGAGTGACCTATTTTTTCTAGGGCAGATTTGACTTTTTTACAAGTCTAGTCTAATGTTGAAAATGTAGGCTCAAGAGATTGTCGTACAAACAATAGATACGCGCTGCTACAAAATGCTCCCGCCAATACAAAAGAAGCCTCACAAGGCTGGATAAGTAATGAAGACCAGTACCAAGCAAATCTGAATGCCAAACCCTACAGCTGAAGAGTGCCACGCTCCAAGTGAAGACTGAAGCCTTCAATAATTCGGCCCTGATGGAAGAATGCTCCAAATGAGTCAAAATTCGATCAGATAATAGATCAGGGCAGTGGGAACCTCCTCCTGAAGTTTCAAGCCCAATGTCCAAGGCCAACCTCTTCAACTGCTGAATCTTCTAAGGGAGTTGCGCCCTCCTGAATGGTTGAAAACGCTAGGCAACTCGTCCCTGAAGAAATACACCTCCAAATGACGTGAAACTCTCCAAGAATATAGATCGGGTTATGAGAATCTCATGGGAGAAGTTTCAAACTCAGATCTCAAGCAGATCTCTCTAGATCTGAGAAATA
>JASDQU010170645.1:0-21174 GCA_032191745.1 Picea mariana | reverse complement strand
AAATTCCTCTGGCCTTCGGGCCATTCTCCAGTTCACTCACCACTTCAAACCTCCAGAGTCCCAAAGCCCCAAAGCTCTGAAGTGTGTTAAGAAATGATCATAGCGAATATTCATGGGTTTATATATATATATATCTCTACCATATCCTTGCACCAAATCAATATTTGGTAAGGTTTAAATAAATTTTGTTTAATTAAACCTAAAATAAAGAAAAAATAGAAATTAGTTTCCTTATTCCAAACTTTAAAAATAATAAAATAAAATCATATTCAGGATGAAAATTTCTCCATTTAAAATATGGTTTATAATTTCCCTTCCTCACAGGTAAAGAAGTAGACTCTCTTTCTATTTTTTTGCTTTACTTCCCTTACCTAAATTTAAGGAAATTGGTCTTAAAACAAGGATTTTCCCCTATAGCAAATTATGGTGTTTTTACTATTAGTTATAGCTCCCCAATTTAAGGGGATTCTTTCCAAGTTTGTAGGGATTTTATCCCATAATTAGCATAAGTGTTTATTAAATTCCATGACTAGCATAAACGTTTATTAAAGTCCAAATAAAGTTTTTTGAACTTTTGTATTTTTAACAAATTTAGGAAATTCCTCATTTATAATGAATTTTAATGTTTAATAACATTTAGACGATTTCCTTAAAGCCCAAATACAATCCTGAAGTCTGTTATTTACTAAGTATTCTAGTACATAACTCCAGAGCATCTTTAGATCATAATTAGTCTTAGGTAGAAAGTCCATCTATTTCTTTTTAAATTTCTGTAGAGATTCTAGTTAATTTGTATGTTCTCATCAGAAACAAAAGATGGGTTGCAAATGTAGATCACTCTTAACAATTACACCCATAAATCTTATTTTAACACATAGATAGTCAAGAGATAAGGAAGTAAATAAAATGAGCTTCAGCTAAAACATTCTCTTCCTTTTACCTAAATTTCTCAAGCCACTTTTGTCAGAAATCAAACTTACACAGCTCTAAAACACAGTCTATAATTTTCTTTGAACTTAATACTATAGATATTTATCAGAATATATTTATATAGAACCCATAAAGTGTTGCAACTGTTGAAAGGGGTGCCCTTTTCCACCCAACTGTAGGCACAACAACTTGTGGAAGGATTTACCACCAAGCACCCCCTAGCTAGATCATGATGCCCTAAGAGAGATTCTTCCTTCTATTCAGCAACAACTAGGGATGAATGTCACTTTGTTCCTCCCACAATAATTCTGGCAAAGTAGTTTTCTATCCACCGAGAAAGGGAGGTTGTTGTGATTTCTCACTCAATCACTCCAAATTTCTGCAGCTTTGTTTATCAACTTGATTAGAAAAATGTTTCCCAACAATTCTTGTACCCATAAACAAATTTTTTTCTCAATTTTCCTTAGAACTAGAGAGTTGCACGTGCTCTCCCTCTTGATAAATGGTCAACAAACCCATTCCTCCACATCCTCCTTCTCTTCCCATGATTTTCCTTTATTTTCTTTCCTCCCCAAAGAAGATTTTGTGGGTCCATTTCCCAAATTCATGGGTAAGATCAAGAAGTTTCCAGATGGATACTCTACCCATCTCTTCATTGACTCTTGAGAAAGACTTCCCAACTACCAACTTGACTGGTAATTAAATTATCTAGGTTAGTGGACAGTTCTGGGTCTGAACAATTTCAATCCAGTTGAGTATTGGCCTGGTAGGGGTCATTTCAACCATTACCGGTTCCCCTCACCATCTCTCTCATGCATCATGATATACATTGGCAACCCCTTCAGCAATTATGCAACAACTTCCATTTTATTTAATAACAAAAATATATACATTACCTTCTATAACGAAAGGTTCATCAATTCCAACATCCACACATAATTAGTCTACCCATAGTCTTTTATCACGCTACAGTTATATTTACAAGCTGGGGGAAACAAGGGTATTACATCTATAATATATATAATCCATAAAACCTAACACCTAAATCCTAACCTTGATAAAATATATCAAAATAACCTTACTCCTAATTCCAAGTCTTATAATCACTAATTCTTATCAAACCTAGCCCTAAGATCAATAAACTATAACCTCATTCAACTTTATAATACTTGAAAAATATAGCATAACCCACATAACAACCAAATCCTAAAACTCAACTTCATAATACTTGAAAAATACAACACAACCCACATAACAACCAAATCCTAAAACTCATAACCTATAATCCTTAATTATAATAATCCCTAATCTTTATAACCCTTAACAAATATCAACCCTAAACCCCTAATCTATAAAACCATTCACCCTTATTACAACTAAACATTAAGTATATAAACATGTAACCCTCTTAACATGATATCCTATAAGTCCTAACCCGTAACCACTAGCCCTTAAACACTATATTGCATATGCTCTAATTTGTAAGATCTCATTACCAATTTCTCTAGATCTTAAAAAAAAATTGTACCACCCTCAAACCCTAATAACATTAAACCTTATAATCCTTATAATTGAAAACCCCTTATCTATTTAACCCTACTGAACCTTATAATCCTTATCATCAAAAACCCCTTATCCATATAACCCTTATAACCCTAATTTGATTCATAACCTTATAAACCTTTAAACCTAACCTCTAGGTTGCATTAATATCTAACCCTTGATACATAACCCTTATAACCCCTCACACATAATTCCTGTAACCCTTAAATTTTAGTCCTTGTAATGAAAAACTCATATAAACCCTAATATTAACTTTAATAATCTTGAATACATTTAAATATAACCCTAGCAACCTTTATAAACCATTATACTTTCAATACAGCCTGAGTGGGCCTACTGGTTAAGAACATGTGTTTCCTCCTAAGAGGTCACATGTTCAAATCCAGAGGGGGGTAGGGTATGTATACCTCCGTAGACTTTACTAGTGAAATTGTTGGGTGGAGGGGGTCTCATACACCAATTTGGTGTCTGGCTTGGCCGTGACCTTAAAAATAGATTATTATTATTATTATACATCTAACAATTATCTCTGTTAACCCCTTGAACCACTAATCACTAAATCATCTAACTCTAAACTCCTATATCCTTTAAAATTTATAGCCACCAATTAATATAACCCCCAAACCCAAATAACCCCTAATGTGCCCTTAACTTGTTTCCCTTTTTTTTCCAGTAAGAAAAATTTCGCTATTATATTTATGAAAAATATAACTTGATTACAGTTCCCAACCATCTCGCCACATGAAAGGATTTCTAAGAGTAGCTCTGTACCGAGCCCCGAGAAAAGAGGCCCGAGGCAGAGCCAGAAACCAAGAGATTCAAGACTGAAAAATAAGACTAATAGTGTTGTTTGTCCATGCTCAGAGTGAGGACAGGAAGAAAACATAGATCTCATATACAAGCCGGAAATAATTAGTAGGAGATTGAGAGTGATTAAAAGATGTTTATGAAGAAAGTGGGGCCCTCGTGATTATCAAGCCAATGATTATAAGAGAGAAGCTCGACTTGTTTCTGAAGGGCGATTTTGGAGAGTGCATCATCTTTTTTGTTGTTTTCTCTCGGGGCATGTAGATAAGAGATGTGTCTGAACTTTTGTTGGAGCTCCCGAGTTCTGTCCATCCAGCCAAGGAGAGCGGAGACCTGAAGCTTGTCTCTAGAGTTTATCCACTCTATTATAATTTTTGAATCTCCGAGGAGTTGAAGGTCCAGAAAGTTGTGCTTAGACGCCAGAAGGAGTGATGCCCAGGCCCCCAACAATTTTGCCTTTGTGTTGGAACTGGGACCACAGTTAAGAGTCCAATTGAAGAAGGATGTCTTTTATAGATGCAGATGGCCACTAGCTCCACAGTTGAGCCCGTTTGAGAGTGTGGCACCGTCAAACCATGTTGTAGGCAAAGTCGAGGAGAGGGTCGTATTTCATGTGAGATTTGGATGATGGATTATCTGGTAAAAGGTAGACCATGAGTCGAAAGCGCCAAGGGCTCTGTGAACCACCACCGAGATGGAGGGAGTCGAGCTTCCAAATGCTATGTTGTTTCTTTCTAGCCAGATGAACCAGCAAATAAAAGGTGGAAGCAGAAGATGTGAGCATTGGTGAATGCTCCACAAAATGAGATAGTCTTGAAGAGATGGTCCACGCCAGGAAAACGTTTGTTGAAGCAAATCAAAAATACGTGCCCACTTAACTTGTTTCTCTACACACCTTTAACACTATAACCCATATAACCATGATTAATGTCTAATCTTTATCCACTATAACCCATAACTCCCATAACCCTTGTTACCACTAATACATATAAATCATAATCCATAAACCATGTAACCTTTATAATCTTATAACCTATATTATTACTAACTTATAATGCATATAACATCAAACCACTAACTTCTATAACCCCTAACTGCTAACATATCCCGTAACTCTTAATGTCGAACCCTTATGAACCTTAATCCATATAATCCTTAACCCATAGTTCTTATAACTATTAACCCCTATGACCTAACTTACATATCATTTAAAACTCAATCTCTATAAATCATAACATTTAAGCCAATTAACTTACATATTCCCTACTTGCTTTAACCCCCAGGTCCTTTTAACCCTAGAACATGACCACTATAACCACTACTCCCTACAGCAAATTATTCTTAACCCTTATATCCCCTAAACCCAAAAAACAATAACCTATAACCCCTTGAAGTTCTAACCTTTACAACCCCTTTTAACTCCTAAATCATAATAGAAATAAATCCAAACCATTATCACAGCTAAATTGTAACCTCTCTGTGATAATGTAGGGGGCTTGATTAGACTGACATAAAACTCTCATTACAGGTGGACTTTCAGCTGCGGCCCGGGCACCAACACAAGGACAGAATTGTTGGGTTCCTGGGCAAAACTTCACTTGGCCATGAGGCTTAAGATCGACCATATTCATTTGATCGATGAATCCAAATTTATTATAGACTGGCTCAATAATAGAGGTAAGCTTCATTCGATCACCCTCTTGGCTTGGATGGACCAAATCAATACGCTCCTTCGTCAATTCAAGAAGCTTACCTTATCACATACTTCCCGGGAGTTCAATAGAGAAGCGGACCTGCTTTCCAAGACAACACTTCAAAAACAAGTAGGTCTGATCACTTACACCCATTGGTTGGACGACCATGAGGGCCCCTCTCTTTCTATCAAAATTTTATAAGTCTTGAGTCATTATCTATTTGGCATCATCATCAGTTTCCTCCACATTACTTGGCACTTTTTTGGCAAAATTTCATCACCTTTCCATCTTTTCGGTTTGAGATTTCTTTTATTTTTAGGGTAGCACCACTCCCATTCGATTTGGATGTCAAATTGAAGGAGATGGACTCTCTACCTACTGGTCTGACTCAGATTTCTGAATATAACCAATTATAAAAATAGATTATATTTTTAATATAATTGAGTAATTTTTTCTTCTAGAAAAAAAAAGCTAAATTGTAACCTCTCATACTTAATATTGAATATGTACTCCACAGGTATCTAACTCATGTATTTAAAATACATTTAACCTTAAATCAATAAAAATTATAAACTCTTCTCATCTCAATTGATTTTTCCCTAAGATCTTTCAACTCTCCTCATCAAAACTGATTTTTTGGGATCATGGAGCCGTGCTATATGACACCACTCCCTTACTCAAATAATTCCATCCTCGAATAAATGGCATTACTGATTTTGACCTTTTTACATTTACTCTATCCAAATGTAATTACTTAATTTTTATTTTTGTTTTTACATTTAGAATTACATTTACTCTATCCAAATCTAATTACATTATTTTTATTTTTACATTTATTCTATCCAAATTTTTACCTTTCTATGTTTACGTTATCCAAATTTAATTATGGGTCCAATAAATTTATTTATAAGTGAACTCTTTTGACATTTAATCTATGCAAATGTAATATAATGTAATGTGATTATATGATCATTATGAGTCAATATAGTTTGAGTGGGTCTAATGGTTAAGAACATGTGTTTTCTCTTAAGAGGTCACAAGTTCAAATCCAGAGGGGCGTAGGGTATGTATACCTCCTTAGACTTTACCAGTCAAATCGTTGGGTGGAGGGGGGACCCTTGTTCCACAAACAAGGGGGTCTCATACATACACCAATTTGGTGTGGCTTCGTCGTGACCTTAAAAATAGATTATTATTATTATTATTATTATAAATTTGTTTATAAGTCAATATAATTATAAGGTTTTTATTTTTTAATTAATATTATAAATGTATTTCTAACTATTTAATAATTTAATAAGTTTAATACTTTAAAATAAATTAATTAAAAAATGCAAAAGAAATTAAGTTATGAACATTTCAACTATATTTTTAGAGTATAATCTTGCATTACCCAAATAAAATAATGGCTTATGTATATTAATAATAATAATAATAATAATCTGCCCCCCGGGGGGCAGCTCAATTGGCAAGTGCCGTGAAAATGAAGTTCCATGAGGTTTTGAGTTCAACTCCCCCCGACTTACAATGTGTGTCGCGTAAGGGGCATCGTGGGCACACCTGGAGGTTATAGTGGTAGCAGTTGGATAACACGGCCACATGTAACGCGAGCACGTGCCCAACTAGTTGTTGATTCCGCCAGACATAAAATAATAATAATAATAATAATAATCTATTTTTAAGGTCACGGCCAAGCCACCACACCAAATTGGTGTATGAGACCCCCTTGTTTGTGGGACAAGGGACCCGTCTCTGCCCAGCGATTTGACTGGTAAAGTCTACGAAGGTATACATACCCTACCCCCCTCTGGATTTGAACTTGTGACCTCTTAAGAGGAAACATAGGTTCTTAACCATTATATTTCCACTGTGGAAAAAATGCAGAAAAAATTATGTTATGAACATTTCAACTAAAAAAAATTAAGTTATGAACATTTCAACTCTATTTTTAGAGTGCAATATTGCATTACCCAAATAAAAGAATGGTTTATGTATATTATATTTCCATTATGGGAATGTATATGTATGTTGTATTTTTTAGAACTAGTTTTTATTTTTATAATATTGTGTAAATTAAATATGAGAATTAATTATTATTATAATATTGTGTAAATTAAATACGAGAATTAATTATTATTCACAATAAAGATTGATTTGGTTGTTTTGATTTAGGATTTGATGAACCAAATTGTGATGGAAAATATCACTATAGTGACATTTTTGTAAGACCTGGTTCATAATCCTTATAATTTGTAATCCTTGATCATCTTAACCTGATATCCTATAAGTTCTAATGAATAACCCATAACCCTTAATAACTAGCCCTTAAACCCTATATTTCATATGCTCTAATTTGTAAGTCCTCAAACCCTAATAACACTAAACTTTATAATCTTTATAATTCAAAACCCCTTATCCATATAACCCTTGGCCCCTATGACCTAACTTACATATCATTTAAAACATAATCTCTATAGATCATAACATTTAACTCATTTAGCTTATATAATCCCTAGTTACTTTTGTTGGAATATTGAGAGGAGGGGGTTGAATCAATATGAACACTTTTTACCACTTTAAATCACAATATACAATCTTCAACTTTATCAACAATATATCATTTATGATTACATTCAATATATCATGAGCATATAACCATAAACAATATCATCACATCAAATAACCACATGCACAATACACCAGAATTTACATAGAAACCCAAATGGGAGAAAAACATGGAATGCTTTTTTATATATATCAAGAATACATTCATAGGAAGCACCAACTTCCAAATTATCTAGCACCAACTAGAAGGAGGCACCAACCACTTGATTTACAGACACCAACTTGAAGGAAGCACCAACTCCCTGAGTTTTCTGGCACCAACCGGAAGGAGGCTATGACCCCCTGATTTACAGGCACTGACCTAAAGAAATCACCAACTCCCTGAGTTCTTTGGAACCGACCGGAAGGAGGCTACAAACCCATGATTTACATGCACCAACCTAAAGGAAACACCAAATCCCCAAGTTCTCCAACCCCAACCAGAAGGAGGCTACAACCCCCTTTCCTTCCTCCATCCTACCGCCATGAAATACAAGCGTAGACTCACTATCACTACCATTGATATTGTCATTGCCAATGTCACCAATACATTAACCAACCTATCATTGTCACTGTCACATCAACCAACCTATCACTTTCACTATCACGTGAACCTATGACTAATGATCAACCAATCATCCAACATGTCATTGTTTATGTCACTATCTCTATCACTGATATACCATCATCAATCGACTAATCCACTCACATGGATACAAAATCCATCACCAAACCATGTGCATCAACTTGTATTAACCATGCATAAACCATGCACATTAACATGTACTGTACCATGTACATCAACATGTACCATACCATGTACATAAACCTCAACATGTACCAACATCACCAAGACATACACCTCATACATGTATCAAAAATATGCCTCATGCCATGCACCAAAGATGTTCCTCAAACATATACCAATACCTCAACAAAATGCCAAGGCATGACCATCACATCATCAACAAATAATCAAGGTGTACCTTAAACCATGTGACTCAAGCATGTGCCAACATCCATAAGCCATGAACCAAGAGATACCATCAAACCATATGTCAAGTATCCAATATGTGCCTCTAACAATGTATCATACCATCACCAAGGTGTATCATGCACAATCACTACCATGACATGTCTCAAGCATATACCATAACAACATAAGCATAAACCTCAAAATAACACATAAACATACCTATGATCATTTAGTTGATCTGATACACATTAATACTGACCTGTAACCTTTCCTCAGACCTCAACAACCTAGTACTATCATCTTCCCAATTTTGTTTTGTCCTAAGACCTGTTGTCTAGCAGGGCCTCGCGTGATGATCCCTAGAAAACCTGCAAGGGTGCCTCGCAGGACACTAGTTGTCTGACCTACGGGGGTTAGGTAAACTATGGTTTTCTCTGAAAAAACCACTCTCCTCTAGAATCTCAAAACTCTCGCCTTCGCTCTCCTTCGCTACCTCATATTTCTCCATCACAAACTCACTAATAGATCGCTTACTCACATAAAAGATATTCAATAGAATGTGTGTGTGAATATACTTATGAGTGACTTCTTGAGGTGTATATATACTTTTTCTAAGTAACCTCTTTCCTTAAATTTAGGGATTCTTGAAATTTCTTATTACAGTCACTTTACCCTGTCATTGATGACTTGCAACAAATTAGGGGCTTCTTAACCCATCTTTGCAGCTTTCAAATCCATAACCTCATAACTTCTCAACCATGAGGAACTACATGATGTTACACATACAATTGGAAATGGAATGACGAGGACTATCCATCTATGGATGTGTTACCTACATTTACAATGTCCTTCATGTCCTTATTCCTCAAACTAATTCGGTCTTCATGACCACACCTATGGGTTTCTTGTAGATTTATTCAAAGCATCTTCTCATGAGGTCCATGCTTAGAGCTACGCCATAAGGGGACCACGTTGGAGACTTATCCAAATACACCCATCACATTTTTTGACATCAATGACAACCACTGCTTGTTGACATCAATGAAAACCAACTATCCAACAATATCCCCCTTTAGAATTGATGGAAACACTCATACTCCACCTATGAACAAGGTTTATCTCCCCCTTTGACATCCTTGGGGTTTCTCCCCCTGTCTTCATGCTTCTAATTTTCTCTTTATCCCCCTTTAACATCATGGGTAAAAGGGTAACTCCCCATGCCGATATACCTTCTCTGAAGAATCTTTCTCTGACTTCATGCGCTCCCCCTATCTTCATGCTTCTGATGTCTTTCTCTGACAATTTATCTTCCTTGAATTTTCTGCAATATGTCGTGTAGATCAATGTGGGATTTCCTGTATATGCTTTCTTCCCTCTCTTCTGATGTTCTTTGTCCATTGGTGCTTCCTCTTGTAATTCACTGACATATATGAAAAACATTCAAATTTACTTGAATTCAAGTCTTCGTGACTTTTCAAGTTCACCTCAATGACCATACCTTCTTCTAATGATATAGCTTTTGTTGTGCCTTCTACTACTTGCATTCCTGATTCCATTGATTCCAATTGTTACTATGCTTTCATCCATTGTCATGTATATGTTTAGACCTGCCAAAGATCTCATGAATCCATATATGTCCATATGTCATAAACTACCCATGAATCTACTACTCAACTATATACAATGTTGACCCATCTATTGATTACAACATGTTCCAGCTTCTCAAGCTATCTTATCAAATTTTCAAATCAAACTCTATGTGTCTGCAACAATATGTATTGAATATGCCCATGTCTGGAAGCATGCTTGGAATCCTCTATACAATGAATCTCTACCACTCTGAAATTGCCTATCCAAAAACTGTAAATACTTTAGACTACTCGAAAGATAGCTCTATGATCTGTAGAGTTGGTGCTTAGACTCCCCCTCTTCAATATTCATATTTACTGGTAGTCTCCAAGTCAAATGGCTCGGAAAAATATTCACACTGTTGCGTAGTAATCTTCCTCTTCATGTGTGGATTTATCATTTTCCTTTTCTTACTCTTCCTGAATTCTGACATTATTTTTATTTTCTTACCGAATTCTGACTTTATCCTCTGCCTGGATTCTGACATCTTCCTCTTGGCCTTTGAATTCATTATGATCTTACGTTGTTGTAAATCTTGTGAGTATGATCTCTGGGACCTAGTCTTCATTCACGTGCTCTTCTTGTTTTTAATTTATTCTCCAAACCTTCATGTATCTGACATCAATGTTTTGCTTCATGGGAGACTCTATCATGCTTCTGCAATTTCGATCTATGTGACCATAATTATGGCATTTTTAACATTCAATATTGGAGAGAGCCACACAGCCATCTCTAGTTTGAACATTTCTTCCATATGCTCTGCAATATACAACTTTATGTCCAAAGTTAGTACATGTAAAACAATGACCCAATTTTTTTTTGATACCTAGGAGTGAATGATCTAGACAGGGGCATATTTAGTACATATTGTTGCAAACATGTAGAGTCTGATTTGCAAATTTGAGAAGACAACTTGAGAAGATGGAACATGTTGCAATCAACAGATGGGTCAACATTGTATGCAGTTGAGTAGAAAAGTCATGGGTAGTTTATGACATATGGACATAGATGAATCCATGAGATCTTTGACAGGTCTAAACAGATACATGACAATGGATGAAAGCATAGTAACAATTGGAATTAGTGGACAAGTGGAATCGGGAAGAAAAGCAATAAAATGCACAACATAAGCTATATCATTAGAAGAAGGTATGGTCATTGAGGTGATATTGAAAAGTCATGAAGACTTGAAGTCAAGTAACTTTGAATGATTTTTATATATGTCAGTGAATTACAAGAGGAAGAACCAATGAACAAAGAACATCAGAAGAGAGGAAATAAAGCATATGTAGGAAATCCCACATTGATCTACACGACAACTTGCAAAAAATTTAAGGAATATAAATTGTCAGAGAAAGAGACCAAAAGCATGAAGATAGGGGGAGTGCATGAATTCGGAGAAAGATTCTTCAGAGAAGGTATATCGACAGGGGGAGTTACCCTTTTACCCATGATGTCGAAGGGAGAGAAAGATAAATATTATAAGCATGAAGATAGGAGGAGAAGTCCCAAGGGAAGATACCATTTTCCATTGATTTCAAAGGGGGAGAGAAACATGCGGAGAGAAACATCGAAGGAGCATTGGTCACAAGTGGAGTATGAGTGTTTCAAGCAATGCCAAAGGGGGAGATTGTTGGACAATTGGTTTTCATTGATATTGTTGGACAGTTGGTTGTCATTGATGTCAACAAGCAGTGTTTTCCATTGATGTCAACATATGTGATGGGTGTATTTGGAGAAGTCTCCAAAGTGGTCCCCTTATGGCGTAGCTCTAAGCATGGCCCTCATGGAAAGACACTTTGAAGAATTCTACAAGAAACCCATAGGTGTGGTCATGAAGACCGAATTTGTTTGAGGAATAAGGACATGAAGAACATTGTAAATGTAGGTAACACACCCATAGATGGATATTCTTTGACATGCCATTTCCAATGGTAGGTGGAACATCACGTAGTTCCTCATGGTTGAGAAGTTATGAGGTTATGAAGTTGGAAGCCCCAAAGATGGGTTAAGAAGCCCCTAATTGGTTGCAAGTCATTAATGAAAGGGTAAAGTGATTGTAACAAGAAACTTCAAGAAGCCCTAAAGTTAAGGAAAGAGGTTACTTAGAAAAAGTATATATACACCTCAAGAAGTCACTCATAAGTACATTCCCACACACATTCTATTGAATATCTTCTATGTGAGTAAGTGATATATTTGTGATTTTGCGACAGAGAAATCTAAGGTAGCGAAGGAGAGAGTTTCGAGATTGCAGAGGAGAGCAGGTTTTTCTGAGAAAACCATAGTTTGGTTGACCCCCACAGTGATAAATGTTAGGCATATTATGTGTTAGGTATTATAAGTGTAAGGTTTTATAAAGGTTGCTAGGGTTATATTTAAAGGTATTCAAGATTATTAAAGTTAATATTAGGGTTTATATGAGTTTTTCATTATAAGGACTAAAAGTTAGGGTTTATAGGAATTATGTGTGAGGGGTTATAAGGGTTATGTATCAAGGGTTAGTTATTAATGTAGCCTAGAGGTTAGGTTTAAAGGTTTATAAGGTTATGAATCAAATTAGCATTATAAGGATTATATGGATAAGGGGTTTTTTATTATAAGGATTATAAGGTTCAATAGGGCTATATAGATAAGGGGTTTTCAATTATAAGGCTAATAAGGTTTAGTGTTATTAGGGTTTGAGGGTCTTACAATTTTTTTTAATATCTAGAGAAATTGGTAGTGATATCTTACAAATTAGAGCATATGAAATATAGTGTTTAAGGGCTAGTGATTAGGGGTTACGGGTTAGGACTTATAGGATATCGGGTTAAGAGGGTTACAATTTTATATACTTAGTGTTTAGATGTAATAAGGGTGAAGGGTTTTATACATTAGGGGTTTAGGGTTGATATTAGTTAAGGGTTATAAAGATTAGGGATTATTATAATTAAGGATTATAGGTTATGAGTTTTAGGATTTGGTTGTTAGGTCGGTTATGTTATATTTTTCAAGTATTATGAAGTTGAGTTTTAGGATATGGTTGTTATGTGGGTTATGTTATATTTTTCAAGTATTATAAAGTTGAATGAGGTTATAGGTTATTGATCTTAGGGGTTAGGTTTTATAAGAATTAGTGATTATAAGACTTGGAATTAGGGGTAAGGTTCTTTTGATATATGTTATCAAGGTTAGGATTTAGGTGTTAGGTTTTATGGATTATATATATTATAAATGTAATAGCCTTGTTTCCCCCAACTTGTAAATATAATTGTAGCTTGCTAAAAGACTATGGGAAGACTTATTATCACCACTAATACCTATAACTCATAATGCATAAACCATGTAACCTTTATAAAGTTATAATCTATATTATTACTAACTTATAATGCATATAACCCAAAACCGCTAACCCTTATAGCCCCTAACCGCTAACATATATCCCCTAACGGCTAAATCCTTTTACCCCTAGAACGTGACCATTAAAACAACTACACCCTATAACAATTTACTCTTAAACATTATAACCCCTAAACCCAAAAAGTAATAACCTCTAACCCCTTTAAGATCTAATCTTTACAACCCTTTTATATCCTAAGCCACAATGCATATAAACATAAACCATTATCATAGCTAAATTAACAAAGTTACCGACTTAACGAGAATTGTGACCTCAAAACGAGAACTTGCAAAAAACCGATATTTTTGTGTCAAAAACACTAAAATCAACCCCCATTTAAAAAAATGGTGCTACCGGTAGTGTAACATCCCCAGTTTGATTAATGCTTATGTAGATATAATATGTGGCTACGACCAAGTGATGTAATATGCGAATTGTAATTCAATGTTTTAATAATAAAATGTGATGCCAACTGCTAAGGGGACATGGATAAGAGATGGGGGTTGAATTAATCCACAAGAGAGGGGAGTGTCTAGGATAATGGCCAAGAGGGGTCCAAGGGATGAATTACCCATGTTTATAGATTTAACTCGTTTTCCTAAATTTGTTATTGTATATGAACCTTCCCATTTCTGATTGAGTGTTTCCAAAGCTAATCATTGAATACATGTAAGAGGGTGGGTGTGAGTGGTCACATCCCGAAGTTATTGGGCACCTGGGGGTTGAGTACAATCAACTTGGGGAAGAGTGTGAGTCAAGTAAGGCAAGCAAAAGAGAGGAATTTTATATGAATGGAGACAGACGAAAGTAACAACATTTTGAGCAGTTTGGGGGAAGTTAGTCAAGTTTGGGCATGTAAAGAGAGTCTAAAGCGTGTGCGACGATAGGAGGGAAAAGTCTAGAGCATAATTGGAGCGAATTAGAGCTGTAGAACTGAAGAGCCCGGTTGTTAGGCCGAAAGAGTGAACTCCTATGTGAATTGCACTGAAACAACAAGTTTTGATGTTGGTTTACTGATAGTTTTTCCTAGCAGCAGTTTCCCTTGAGTTCCCAACTTAGAGATTCCTAGCTACCTGTGCCAGAGAGACCCTGATAAACAAATGGCACATTCCTTGGGTTATCCCTGATAAATAGATGGTACATCCCTTGGATTAACCCTGATAAATGGATGGTACATCCCTTGGGTTGTCCCTGATAAATGGATGGTACATCCCTTGGGTTATCCCTGATAAATGAATGATGCATTCATTGGGTTGGGCAGATCAAGAGGAAGAGAGGTGGTGGAAAAGTACGGATAGTTGTAGGAGAATATCAGTTGGGTTGAGAGATTTATGAGATGTGAGTGGACTATGAGAGACCACCCTCTTTTGTGGATTTCTAGCCTCAGCTCGGGGGTGACTCTTTGTTGAGAATTGGAACAATAAGTCTACAGTTGGGTGGAACGTCCATCCCAAGCAACTGGTTGCATGATTCTTGTTTAAGATAAGTGTTTTATCTTGTACTGAGTTATTTACATGTGTTATTGTTGTGCATGAACTCTGTGTGAATGAGAATGACTTATATGTTGTTGTAATGAACGATTTAATTGTATCTCATGTTGATTATTAACGTGATTCATATGCATAAGTTTAATGGTTCTTACCATAGCTAAACCTATTATAAATTGTAGTTGTAGGCTATGGGAAAAAGAATAATAGCAAAACAATGGCTTTAATTAGCATAAGTTTTGTGTTATGTGTATTTTTCACGTATTGTCTCCTAGTTGGAGGCTAGGTACGTTACTAAAATGGTATCAAAGCTGATAAAGAGAAAGAAAATGCGTGGCGTGACTAGCCATGGTCGCTGGGTACATTACAAAGTGGCATCAGAGCCCAGGTTGCAACAATGAATCTGCATGGGCCATTTAGCAGAGCACTGAAGTGAAATTTCAAAGGTTGTAGGTGAACTGTTTGAAAAAATGTTAGGAAGAGTTTGTTTGCAATTTGTTTGAAAAAATATTTTACGGTGTTTTCCGTGGTAAAAATTGGGAACAACCGGGTGAAATTGGGCTAAAGCCCCAATTTCTTGCAGCCAATTAATGGAAAATTCGAAGTGAAAGAGTCAAATTTGAAAGGTAGTGCACAAATGTTTGTGTAAAAGGCTTGAATTGGTGGTATTAAGATTAGTCAGAGATTTCTAATGACGGTCCAAGAAGGAATTTCATTTTTGGCAAATTTAAGCATTTTTGGAATTTTGGAAAATGTGTGAAATTGAAAAAAAACGGTATTTTTTCGTACGCTAACTTCATCATGACGTGGGAAGGGCCACGTGTCAGCTGACATGGTGGAATTTGACGTATACTACCATAGTGGAAGTTACACATAGGCTAGGAGAGGAAAATAATCTAAGTATTGGTTTTAGGATTTTGTGAGTCTGTGAGTCTGTGAGTCTGAAAGTTCGAAGAAGTGGAAAAGTGGCTCAGTGTTGGAATTAGTATGAGTCTGCGAGTCCACAAAGACAGAAAAATGACCAAGTTTTGGTAATTATTATGATTTTGTGAGTCCATGAGTCTGAAATCCCGAAGAAGTGAAAAATTACTAAGTGTTGAGACTTTTCGGACGAACTTATGTAAGAAAGGTTACAAATTTGTGAGACCGTGAGTCCAAAAAGTTAAAAATGGCCAAGTGTTGGGACTTATTATGACTCTGTGAGTCTGTGAGTCCATAAAGGTAAAAATGGCTAAGTGTTGGAGTTATTATGAGTTCGTGAGTCTGTGATTCCGCAAAGGTAAAAATAACTAATTTTTGTGACTTACTATGAGTCCATGATTCCGCAAAGGTAAAAATGAATAAGTGTTGGAATAATTATGAGTCTGTGAGTCCACAAGTCCACAAAGGTAAAAATGACTAAGTGTTGGACTTGTTATGAGTCCGTGAGTCCGAAGGAAAGGTAAAAATGACTAAGTGTTGAGACTTTTTCAGATGGACTTATGAAAGAAAAGTTATAATATTGTGACTTTGTGAGTCCACAAGTCCAAAGAAGTAGAAAATGACTAAGTGTTGAGACTTTTCGAATGGAATTATGAAATAAAAGTTACAATATTGTGAGTCCATGACTTCGCGAGTTCGAAGAAGTGGAAAAATGGTTAAGTGTTGAGACTTTTTGGATGGACTTATGAAAGGAAGAATTATGCTTTTGTGAGTCTGTGAGTTCAAATAGATGGAAAAATAATCTAAGTGTTGAAAAATTTTGGGCAAACTTATGAAAGAAAGAATTATGATATAGTATGGGAACACAATTGTACATAATTTCATGGATCTTGTTAATTATTTTAGCCTAACAAATTTTGTTGGCTGCAAATCTTGTAGAATTAGAGGTACAAAAAGAAACTTAGTTCCTATATGAGAACTAGAGTCATGGAAGATGCTCAAGGGTCTTACAACGATGGGGAAGAGTTCAGAGGTCTGCATATCAGCATGGGGAATGTTGAGACAGAGTCAAATGAAATAAAAGATAGAAAATAACATGTCACTATGAGAAGTTTGCATAGGGAAGTGCAGAGTTACAGGGGTGATAATGAAAGGATTATGAAGGCTCGGGAAAAAATACTTCAGAGCTTAAATATGTTGCATAAGCAAGTTAAAAAAGATTATGGCACCAAGCAAGCAGCTAGTGCTAGGCAAGTATCAACATCTAGATCCCATAGAAAAAGGGATGATCATGGAAATGATAGGAAGTCAAGAAGCCTAAGCATGCTCCATCATTCCCTAAGGAATTCCATTAGAGGAACTCATGCAAGTTCAGGACCAGGGAGCAACCTAAGTGTGTCTCTTGTTCAGAGGAAAATAAGAAGGCCTAAGGAAGACATCTTGTAGGGTGAACTAAGGAAAATAAAACCACCTACTTTCAATGATGAGCACATGAAGGGAGAAGAGGTAGAGGCTTGGTTGTTGGAAATGAAGAAGTATTTCCAACTGCACGGCTACCCATTTAGGGTAGAATCTAGGATTTCCAGCTATCACTTGCAAGGAAAGGCAACCATGTGGTGGGATCAACTTAAGCAAACCAAGAACCTTGATTTGAAGAGAATCTCATGGACGAAACTTAAAGGATATTTCCAAGAGAAATATTTTTATGAGCATTACTATGAGAGAAAGATGAAAGAGTTCTTTGAACTCAAGTTGGGAACCATGACAATGGAGGAATATGAGAAGTGGTTATTTGAATTGTTGAAGTATGTTGACTTCGTCAAGGACGAGAAGGTCAAAATCCAAAGGTTTCTAAGCAAGTTACCCTCCTTCTATAGTGAAAAGATTCAGTATGACAAACCAAGACCTTGGAGGAAACCATAAGGAGAGAAAGGCACCTTTATGAGCAAGGAAAAGGAAGGACAGTGTTCCAAAAGACTTGATGATAATATGAAAGAGAAAAGGGATCAAAGGCAGAAAGGTTTTAAGCCACCCTTTTTCATAAATAACTCCCAAGCAAGTAAACAAGGCCAAGCTGCCCAAAATGATCAAAGGAATGCAGATTCATTTGGGAAAAATCCAAGGTAGCATCATGTTCAATGTTGGGGATGTGGCGTAAATCACTTATCTAAGGACTTCCCTCATAAAGGATAAATAATGAGGACTGTCCACAACATTCAGGAGGCTGAAACAGTGGGAGACATGGGAGGAATTATGCAAAGGATTTATGCATCCTTGGACAACAAGAAACAAAAATAGCAATCCCCCATGATTGAAGTGGAAGGTAAGATTGATAACCAACCCATGACAATTTTAATTGATTCCCGAGCTATCCATAGTTACATAAATGCTAGAAAAACAGGATCGTAGAGCAATAAAATAAAACAAATGTGGAAATAAAACACATAAGATACATAATACAATAGAGATACAAATATACGTGGTTCACCCAGTGTGGGCTACATTTCCCTCATAAATGAGGGTTTCCTTCTAGGGAAAAAAAACCTAACATAACTTCTACCGTCATATCTGCAACCTTATAATGAATGGTCCATATTTACAATGAAATTATAATATACATTTACAAGGCAATTTTTCCTTCGGGGGCCCGCTTGCCCCCGGACCCCGTAGGGGGGGTAACCCCCCCCTACACTCCCTCACGTGAATGAGTGTACATTCTTCTGGGGTGTAAAGTATTCATGGGGTATAAACATGGCTGAAAACAAAGACCTTTGAATCAGGAAGATAATCATGCTCCACAACCAACAATAAATGCTAACATTGTTGAAATATTTCACTTGCAAAGAAGTAAGAATAAGAAATCTTGGTTAGTTCAGTTAACCATGGGGGCTAAAAGAAAGATAAATGAGTTCCTTAAAGATTTTCAAATAGACATGAATGGACTCAACACGAAGGTATATGTAAACATGATACCATTGGGTTCATGTGACTATCTAATTAGCATGGATTGGTTGGAAAAACATCATGTTATCCTAGAATATTACAACAAGACAATCACATGTCTTGATGAGGAAGGGCATCAAGGCAAGATTCAAGGAATTCCAAGAGTTTTAGTTGTTAGAGAGATTTCAGCTATGTAGTTGAAGAAGAGCTTCAGGAAGGGATGCCAGGTGTTTGCATCCCATATGGAGGAGGCAACCAAAGATAAAGTGGAAAGCATTGAAGACCATCTGATATTGAGGGATTTTGAAGATTTTTTTAGAGAAATCCCAGGATTGCCACCAAAGAGAGACATTGATTTCTCTATCAAATTGGTGCTAGGATTTTCCCTAGTGTCTAAGACACCATACAGAATGGGTACACCAGAATTGAAGGAGTTGCAGATGTAGCTTGAAGAGTTGTTAAAAAAGGGGTATATACACTCAAGTTTTTTACCTTGGGGAGCCCTGGTTCTGTTTGTGAAGAAGAAGGATGGAACCTTAAGGCTATGTATTGATTTCATGCAACTTAATAAGGTTACTATAAAGAATAAGTGTCCTTCACACAGAATTGATGATTTGTTTGATGATCTGAAAGGTGCGAGAATATTTTCAAATATTGAACTGAGATCAGGCTATCATCGAGTGAGGATAATGGAAGAAGACATCAACAAGGCAACATCCAGGATAAGATATGGGCATTATGAGTTTATGGTAGTACCATTTGGACTATCAAATGCCCCAATAGTTTTTATGTGTTTGATGAATGGAGTGTTCGGGAAATACCTGGACAATTTTTTGATTGTGTTCTTAGATGATATACTCGTCTATTCCAAATAAGAAGAAGAACATGAGCAAAATGTAAGAGTGGTGTTGCAAGTTATAAGAGAGCATAGATTATATGCTAAGCTAAGTAAGTGTGTATTTTATCAAAAGAAGATTCATTACTTGGGGCATACAATATTAGTAGTAGGGACATAAGTGGATCCTGAGAAGATAGAGGCCATTAAAGGATGGCTAATGCCAAAAAATGTGATAGAGGTTAGATCATTCATGGGTCTTTTCAGTTATTACCGAAGATCCATAAAAGGTTTTTCAAAGATTGCAATTCCAATCACTTCTTTGCCAAAGAAGGGTGTGAAATTTGAATGGACTTCCAAGTGTGAAGAGAGTTTTCAACAGTTGAAAAGAATATTGACAAGTGCTCCAATCTTGAAGATTGCAGATCCAAACGAAGATTTTGTTGTGTGCACCGATGCATGCAAGGAAGGTCTTGGTGGAGTCCTTAGTCAAAAGGATCATGTGGTATGTTGTGAGTCCAGAAAATTAAAAGAGCATGAGAAGAATTATGCTACACATGACTTGGAGTTAGAAGTGATTGTACATGCATTGAAAATGTGGAGGCATTACCTTGTGGGTAGGAAATTCGAACTAAGGACAAACCACTATGGTCTGAAGCATTTGTTTGGAAAACCAACACTAAATGCTAGGAAAACTATATGGTTGGAATTTCTCAGTGAATATGACTTTGAAATTAAGCACAAAAAGGGAAAGGAAAATAAAGTGGTCGATACATTCAGCAGGAGATCTCATGAAGTGCATATTGAAACCATTAGAATGTACATGACATATCTAAAAGACAGAGTTATTGCAACAACATATTTGGATAAGAATTACTTAAAAATAAAAGAGACATTACAACAAGAAAATTTTAAGAAAAAAATCAATTATTACGAGCTAAAATAAGATGGAATTCTCATGTACAAAGGTAAGGTGTATGTGCCGAATTCCAGTGAGCTGAAAAATGTAGTGTTGAAGAAGATGCATAATGTTCCATATGTCGGGCACCCATGATATCATAAGACAATTGCAGCAGTAAGGAGATAACATTTTGACCAAGAATGAAGAAAGAAGTGGCTAATTACATAGCCAGGTGTTTGGAATGCCAAAAAGTTATTAAAGTTTAAGCTAGTATTAGGTTACCTTTCACTTCACTAGATAACAATAGCATAGATAAGATCACTGAGATAAACACAATCACAAAATACACAACACTTATCCTAGGAAACCCTCATGGGGAAGAAAACCAAGAAAAACTTCCTTAATATAGATAGCCAATACAATGCCAAGACAATGAACCAAACAACACATAAATTCCTCTCCCAAGGATGCACCTCTCTCTCTCTTCCTTCTTCTGACAACT
>JASDQU010170644.1:0-21017 GCA_032191745.1 Picea mariana | reverse complement strand
TATAGTCTTTGTGCTATTACTTTCTTTCATTTCTTTTGAAAAACGTGTCATGGACGTGTCATTAATGTTATCTTTCGTCACTATGGCAGATGTCAAGTGAATCCGAGGTGTTCATTGGGTATGCGAACGGTGCTTGTCGACACACGCGGAGGCTTGCCTCCGCAGCTTGGGTAATATTCACACCACAGGGTCAGTTGTTATCTTCTGGAGGGATATGCTTAGGTGACACCACAAACAATGTTGCTGAGTATAGCACAGTTATTGAGTTTCTTTGTGACGCTTTGTCATTAGGTATCTCTCATCTCCGAGTCTATCTAGACGCTCAACTGGTTGTGTCGTAGCTAAACAGAATATATCGTGTGCATGATCCTACTTTACACTGAAGATTCCTTAGGGTACGTCTCTTGGAACACAACTTTGATTATATTACATATTTTCATGTTCCTAGAAGTCTAAATCAAATCACAGATACTCTAGCTAATCACATTTTAGATTGGCATCTTTCTCACATATAAAGAAAATCATGATCAAACGCATGTAAATACATTTTTGTACACAAAATCCATCAAGACACATAAAAGAAATAAAAATCATATATATACATCATAAAAAGTCTCAGAGTACATAGATGGGCGCAAGCACCTCAAAAAGTGGGAGCCATAATGAGTCACTGGGGCTTATGCCCTCAAAAAATATAATACATGTCAGTGCTCGAGGCACACAAAAGTCTACAAAAGTTGTTCAGGGCCTATGGGCTCTGTTATAATCATGTACAGCCTGACCCAAATGCCTAAATAATCGGACCCAACTCCGAGGTAACCCCACCATATAAGTCTGCATGGAAGGTGGCATGTCCTCTATATCGATCATCGGGACTATGCGGGTGAGCTCAGTGAAATTCCGCTCAATCCGTACAAGGGCCCTCTCAGCCTCTGCTGGAGTAGGGTTCCCTGCTGCTGCTCCTCTGGTAGCGGCAGTTGAGGTCTCTAGTCAGGGACGACGCCTGTTCTATGCAAAGTTGGCAGGCCGCACAGGTCCAACATCTGCAAAGCAACATAAAGTTCACCCATCAAAACTCTGTTATCCAAAAAACAAAACATGATATATATCTAAAAAGACATAAAAATGACATATGCAAACAAAAAAACAATACAAGTGGAGACTTACCCATCTCCCCTCGCTCCTCACCAGGAGGAATTAGCATAGCTGGATCTATGGAGAAGTCAATTCCTGCATACGGGTAGTCCTCAATAGCGGGGATCTGTCACGACAACCAAGCAAAGAAGTCATCGTTGAAGGCCTCTACGGTCCTTCCGCCACCCTGTCGCGGCAGCAATGTTGCCCATCTGCATACCACCGGGAACGTCGCCAGATGTCCTCTCACTGTCATTCGAGGACTGAAACACGGAACTCTCTCAAAGAAAAAGGAGCACAAGATAGTCCCGAACCCGAAGTTCCTATGTGCCCGCTGACGGAAATCTATCAATTGCCTCTTCATTACCTCGAGCAATGTGGTGCTCCAGTCAAAAATCTGTGCATTCATGCACTGAATGGCACAGTTCATCTGTGCGTGCATCACCTGATGTACGGCGGCAGAGCCGGTAATTCACCCAATGAGAGACAAAATGGTCTGCAGAGTCAGGCTGGTGACACTCCCAACCGGTATCCAGGAAGTCCCCTGGTTGGTCCTAGCCACGCAGTACTCTGCGATCAACTCCGCGACCTTCCTCTCCCCCGTAGGAAAAGTCTGCAGGTTGACGGGTTCCCCTCTCCTCGAGAGGCCTGTCAAAAAGTATATGTCCTTGGTGGTGGGCGTCAAAGATTGCCCCTCGATCATAAAAGCCTCGGCATCAGGATGCCAGTAGTCAACCAGGGCATTCAGCAGCCTTGGTTGTGCACGCATGAACGGACATAGGAAAAAACACTGTGTCAGCGTGGCCATCACATCTGGATCAGCAGCTACTGCCTCATTGGTAGCCTCATGCTCTCTCTCTCTCCAGTGCACATACATCCTGCAAAAACCACAAAACAAAAAATAGGAGAGATTAAAACCTTGCACAAAATTTTTGTTGTGCGGGGGGTAACCCGCGGGCTGTAGAAGTGACAGTCACGGGTACCCGCGCACTGTCTTAATCATGCGTGCAGGTACCCGTGGGCTGTCTCTGGACAGCCCGCGGGTTACTAGGGCCGACCCTTTAAAGGGCGACGGCCACCCCCCCAACACACCAAAAAACATAAATTGAAGTATTGAAATGCAATATGAGGGAGTTTGTAATTACTTGGTCCGAGCGGAAGTCTGTTTGGTCCACTGTAGCTCTCGGAATCACGATTTGTAGCAGAGGGGGTCTTTTGGCTCTAGAGTCAATTTCCAAATCAGCAATGGTGATAATGAGCTGCCGGCTTCTATTTATAGAGTTTTTGGCCTCTTTTTGCCACTATTTTGGGCCCTTTTATCAGTTTCTTTATACCAAAAACCATTTTGGGTGGTTCCGGAGTGATATGGAAGGGATTTGATCAGGTATCGGGATGTTTTTATTGAGTTTCAAAAAATAAAAAAAAATACACATAAGGGCGGTCCATAAATTTTTTTCCAAAAATCAACCTGAGCATATAGGGTAGGATTTTATCCCCACTGTTGCATCTCGTTGCCTTTTGTTTTTCAAATATAGGATCGACCCCACCCGGTTGTGATGTGGAACCGTCATTTCTGCTCTAGAAGCATTGCAACTTGGTGGTAGAGCTTACCAAAACATGGATGCCCTAGGTAGTTCCTGGTTGCATTATGGTGTCCATGTCGTTTCTGACAACTTAGTAGGCTCGGGAGTCCGTATAGTCTTTCATGAATATGAGTTTGAGCCTCATTTGCATGGGTATTTTTCACTCTTTTTCTTACCCTCCGGACTCCCAAACATCTAACGGGTCTACTTTTAAGCCCTTTTCAGACCCTTTAAACATGAAAAGATAGCCGAGCGATCTTGTGACCCATCACGCTCGTTAAACTGAAATTTGAAGTCACGTGTGTCCGGTGGTAGTTTACCCCTTTTTCGGTTCGGACGTTCAACTGTACGAATAAAGGAGCGCTCTATTGAATTTCCATTCTTTAGAAGAGTATCCTCAGGTACAATTTTATTCCTTTTCGGGCCTGAGGGACTAAATCTACGAAAAAGAAACCCCCCCGGAGTCCATAGTTAAGCTCTTTTCAGACTCCCTAAAATTGAAAAGATTTCCGAGTGATATTATTCTTTCACACTCGTTAAACGGTCCAGAAGAACATTCCTGACAGAGTCCATAGTTAAGCTTTTTTCAGACTCCTTAAAATTGAAAAAATAGCCGAGTGATCTTGTCCTTGTCACACTCGTTAAAATGGTTTTGAATTGACGTCTAGTCGATGCTAGTTTACCCCTTTTTCGAACCGACTAGACTATTGCCGAAAAAGGTACCCCAATGGAGTTTCCTTTTATGCTTTTTTAGACTCTCTAAACATGAAAAATCACCGAGCTCCCCTTCTTTGGGCTCGTTAAACTTACATCGAAGGACGTTACCATTGTGTGTTCTATCAACCGCACTTGCATCCTTTACCCATCATATTCGTAACAGTTTTCTTTTGCGTCTTAACACCTTTGGCCACTGGAGGTTTTTTTCCCGAGTATCATTTCCTAGAACATCAGTCTTGTCCTTGTGCCTTGAACTTGTATGTTTGCGATCCTCGTTCCTCCCTTGTAACGTAATATTCTTTTATTCTTTTTCAAAATATTCAAAAAAGAACAAAAAAATCAAATATACCCCAAAAAGAGGATGGGAAAAGTATTTTCTTTGTTGGCAGCATTATGAGTTGCCCTTGGATAAATCACATCTATCTGTTTGATGCATCAGACTATGGGATGTAGTACGACCTTAGGAAGCCTTGCTCGTTACAGAGTTGTGTCCTCCACCGTTTGGTTACTTTTCCAAACATATGGAGAGTTTGCGTTGCCTCCTGCTTCGTAGACTTATGATTAACATATATGTTGCTTGAGTCTTACCGCTTGTCGTGCTATTTTCCAAGGGAATTTTATTACTTAGCCTGAGTCGGCCACTCTACAATATGTCTCTTGTCTGCATACCCGGCCATCCTGAACGTCCAATTAATTCTTTGTTCGAAATCAATGAAGCCTTCAGTTTGATCATCAAAGGTTATCAAGTCCATAACCGATGAGCCGTCGAAGACCTCTGGGTAGTGCAGTCATACACTCATATTACACTCCTACCCGAGTCGTGAAGATCTTGAAGTTGTTGCTCGAGCTCTGAAGTACAGCCATCAGGCCAAGACAACTTCTGAGAGATGGATACTTCCTATGTATATCTTTCTGATTTAGAGATGTAGCTCTGCTGTGTATTGTTCGCAGCTACTCTTTTGACATGGATCTACAGTGTATTTGATTGGTAGCCATGGTTCTATTTTTATTCCGAGCATGGGTATGCCCGCCTCGATGAGACATTTGATATTTTTTGCAGATGGCACCTCCTGATTCCTGATTCCTGGGCTCACTCATTCAGCACATCAGTACATACTGGTAAAGAATTGATAATGTATTTCGGCCATCATATGCTCTTCTAACCTCACACATTAGGGGGCATATGTTATAACTCTAAAATGCACCACACAGGTTTACCTGGCATCAGGCCAACTCATGCCTCTTCCTAGCCAAAGCCATGATGAATAAAACCTTGAAAAAACACTTAAAACAAGCAACCCGCGCCCTAACCTCTCACTGGGCATGGGGGATCGCTTGCTGACCTTCTACTGCATGCAGGTATCCACGGGCTAACCCACTACAAACCGCGGGTACCTAACAAAGCAAAAAATCAGGAAAGTTTCCGCCGGGACACGAGGCTTTTTGTCAGTTAACTAGAACTCTTAGCCATGCATGGCCGAGAGTTCGCCAAAAACCCTAGCTCTTTCTAGCCTATAAAAGGAGGGGTAAGGGTACTATTAAAGAGGGGAAAAAATCATAGCAAAGAAACTCTGCCAAATTGCCAAGTCATTTTTGTCCCAACCCTATAGCCTTGCCTCAAGCTTCAGGAGAAACTCAAGCAACAACAGTTGGAGGACAAAAGGAAGAGGAGGAGCCCCGGATCAGGATCGAGGAACGGTGGTCGATCTCAGAAATCATTGTAAGTTGATTCATATTGAGATTAATGAAAAAGATACTTTTCCCGTCCCGAATACATGAGTCTTATCTATGTTATTTGATTTGTGTTTTATCTCTAACCCCCTAGTAGATCAATAGCATACATGTGTAGTCTTGTCTTGATTGCAAGAAAGCTTTGTGGAAGGAGCAGCAGCAGCAAAGAGATAAAGGCTCAATGGAGGATCTACTTCAACCGTCGATAAAAAGGTTAGTTTATTCTTCCCATGTTTGCATGAGAAAAGGGGTTGAGATTTTGGGTAAAAAGTGAAAAGTTAAGTCTTGAGGGTCATGATCTGCGTACAAGTTTAGAACCCTAGCTTGTTAGTCCGTAGGGTAGAATACCCCACAATAGTTGGCCTGATGCCAGGTAAGCATGGATGGTTCCATTTAGGGTTATAACACTGGGAACACCAGAAAGGGTCGCTATGACACCTCCCTTTGTTGGTTTCCTCTTGTTAGCCTATTCTGGCGGTTGTGGGACTATTGGAGGATGGACTCCTATCGGTGTCGGTGGTCTATGGGGAGGCTACTCCTTTGATGGTGTTGACTCCTCCTCTGAACTAGTGGATCCTCTGTCCTTCTCCTCCTCCTCTCTATCCACACTATATGTTGCTACCTCAATATAATGAATTTCTCCTTTGCCCATGCACTTGTGGTCTAGGACCCAAGGATCTTTGCAGCTGAAGAAAAGCTTCTTCCTCATAAGCTCTCACTTAGTCTCATCATCCAAATTCTCCTTGCCCTTCCATTCTCTCTGGAATGGCTTCCTGTCTTGATCCCTCTGGGGCACAAATGGTTTGGAGAAATTTTTAGTCTTTGGAACTGAGTCTTCCAGATCTCAAGTGTGAAGGATGGCATCCTGCAAAGTGGGAGGCCTGTATGCCTTCAGCCATCCTTTCAAAGGCTCTGTGATTCCTTCTGTGAATAACATGATCATCCTGGGCTTTGATATATTTTTCACTACCACGGCTACCCGCTGAAACTCTGTGATGAACGCCTCTGTTGTGCCAGTTTGTCGCAATTGGGCTAGATTCCTGAAGTGTATCTCACGATCCTTCCTATCAAACCTGTCCATGAGCCTATCTGTAAAATCCCTATAGGAGGTGATGCGACTGTGACCCAATGTAACCAGTCCATGATACCACCACTCATGTGCCTCACCCTCCAAGTGTAAGGTTGCAAAATTGATGGCCCTTGTCTCGGTCATCTGGTTGAGCTTGTAATACATGTCTAGCTTCTGTACCCAAGATTTGGCGATGTATTTGGATGACCCATTGAAATAATGGATGGTGAGTTTCCCAAATTTTTGGATGAAATCGAGGTTATGCCCCTGCTACTATTGTGGTCCTCCCCTTTATGGATCTTTGGGGCGGTTCCTAAGTCTGAGTCCACAGTACTCGACTAAGGTCATGTCCTGATGGAAGTCATGACCCAATGTTGCATAATCCCTCCTATACTCTACAATGTCATCTACATGAGTGGGTGGCCTCTGTGCTATTGGTGGCGGTGCTGCTACCGGGGGTGCCCTCTAGAAACTGGGAAACAAGGGTCTGGGAATCCTACTCACAGAGGTGTATGTGTGAGAGGGTGGTTGGGGTCTACTGCCTACTCTCGATTTCCCCTATGCTACATGCGAGACTTGTGTATCTAGGGTGCCCACTCTAGCCAATCTATCAANTAAGGTCATGTCCTGATGGAAGTCATGACCCAATGTTGCATAATCCCTCCTATACTCTACAATGTCATCTACATGAGTGGGTGGCCTCTGTGCTATTGGTGGCGGTGCTGCTACCGGGGGTGCCCTCTAGAAACTGGGAAACAAGGGTCTGAGAATCCTACTCACAGAGGTGTATGTGTGAGAGGGTGGTTGGGGTCTACTGCCTACTCTCGATTTCCCCTATGCTACATGCGAGACTTGTGTATCTAGGGTGCCCACTCTAGCCAATCTATCAACCACCTGTGCCAAGGATTTAGACATGGTTCGTTGACTAGCTAACATACCATTGATAACCTGCATGAAAGCTACCTTTGGATCTACAGGGGCCTTGCCACTGCCCTCTGGTCACTCATATCTTTCTCCTAGTATCCTCTTTGCTTTGTGCTTAGCGTCACGCTCTGCCCTTCTCTCTTCTTCTATGTGTGCCTCTTCCTCTTCCTCCGAGCTAGGAGGAAAAGGGGGAAAATCAGGCCTATGCCTTCTTTCTTGATGTCTGTTGTAAGTGACATTTTCATGACCCTCTGGGTCTTCTGTTGCACTCATTGTCTTTAGTCATAGGCTGGCAGGACTAAAGCTCTGATGCAACTGTAAAGTTCCTGACTTGGCTAGTCTAGGAAACACTGCTAATGTGTGTGTAGGATCAAAGGTTTACAACATATAAATGATCATACAAATAATAAATGTGACAAAGGACTGCAAAGTTTGTATTATGATATCTCTATGGATTACAAAATGGTCGAATGCGGCTGAATAAACTGAAAATACTCGACTAGATCAATAGACAAAGGATCTTATCCGGAATACAAATAAGCAACTATGACTGAATTAAGTAACAAAACTTGGCTATATCAAAAGACAAAAGGATCTTAGCCAGAATACAAATAAGAAACTATGATTGAATTAAGTAACAACACTCAACTAGATCAAAAGACAAAAGGATCTTAGCCAAAATACAAATAAGTAACTAAAATATAATACCTGGAATATGGGAGCACTGTGGAATCAATGAAGAAGGATGGAAGACCTGGATGATCTTCTCGGTGACTAGGGTGTGTCTTTCAACACCGAAATCAGCCAACTGGTGTCTTCCTCTTGGAATACACTGAACTATCGCTCTTGAGATGCGCCTCTTCTCCTCAATGACAAGTCATAATTTGCATAATAATGAATTAGGTCGTTGACCCTTCCTTTATATCTTTCCAAAACCCTGAATCATGTTAAAACCCTAATTCACTATTGACTTCCAAAACCCTAAATCATGTTGAAACCCTAATTCACTATTTACTTCTATTTTTAGCTCATAATGACTTAAAATCACTTTTAACCCTTTTTAGCTCAATGTCACTTTCCGAATATAACACATGTGACTGGAGTGACCTCTAGTAACCCTATTTACCCCTCTTTAGCCTTGNTTTAGCTCAATGTCACTTTCCGAATATAACACCTGTGACTGGAGTGACCTCTAGTAACCCTGTTTACCCCTCTTTAGCCTTGGCTATAGTCTAACGGGGCAATTTAGACCATTAAGCCTCCTCTCTAGAGCTCCTATTTGGGAAGGGACATTACAACTTGGGTTCCCAAACTAGTAAGCTCTCAATCTCTCATAGGTTTCCCAACACCCACAACAATCCAAGTGCCCATCTCTACTCTACCCAGCCTGTACCACCCGAGAGAATGGACCTCCACCATTCTATGCCACACAGTCCCTCAAGCAGTCCTTCTCCTTTATCCAGGTCCTCCAGCACAACTGGTCCAGAATCTCAATGATGGAACTCTCAGGACTCACAGTTGTGAGCAAAATAGGGCACATGCTGACACATCTCAGACATGCATGCCCCAGGTCATGGTTGGATTTCACCAGCGACCATCACAATCAACTATCCTGTGGATAATTCTTCACTAGTTCGGTTCCCTTTCCCAAGCCAAGACAGAGGTGAGGATGGATCAATGAATGGGTAAGTGGGTGCATGGAATGCATGAGGGAAATGAATGAGCTGATAGGAAATCAGTGAAAAATCCATCAGTCAAACCCCCCCATCAGAACAAAGGCAAGTTTAAGTAACATTTTGGGGAATCAAGAACCTCTTGTCCTTCCCCAAGAAGCTCATGTAACTGACCCCCTCCCTTGGGAAAAAAGGGTAATTAACATAGGAATAAACATGTATCCCCTCGAGCCCCCTCGCTTATGGAATCATAGCCCCCTATAACTCTATTCCTTGTCCTTCTAGCAACCAACGATGTGTTTATTATTAATAATAATCAAAACATCACATTTCTTGGGAATACTATCCTTTTAATAATTTTTTGAGCGCCCTGGCCTCTCATCATTTGTAACAATACATTATTTAAAATGGGGGTTCAAAAAATGGGGTGTTACATCCCCTCCCCCTTATCTTGACACTGTCCTCAGTGCATATACAAAATAGAGATCAAAATCTCAAATTTATTCAAATATTTGCGGGCACTCTGCTTGCATGGTATCTTCATGCTCCCAGGTAGCATCTTCAGGATCATAGTAGGTCCACTGAACTTTTACTAGCTGCCAGAATATGGCTGCCATATTTGTACAACTACCCAATTTCAAAGAGATTTTCTTGGGCTTCACTTTCAAAAGTACATGCTCCCCTAATTTAAATTCTACATCTGTCATGTTCTTGTCTGCATAAACTTTCTGTCTATCCTGAGCTTCCTTTAAATTCTGCTTGATCTTAACCACCTGGTCTTCCATGTCCTTGAGAAGCTCCAGCTCAAGCACCACTATATCTGTTGGGTTGTCCCAGCTCACTGGAGTATTGCATTTCCTACCATACAAGGCTTCAAATGGGCTCATTCTCAATGAAGCTTGATACCCGTTATTATATGAAACTCAACCAAGTGTAAGTAATTTTCCCACTTAGATGGATTATCCATCACATACATTCTCAGCATGTCTTCAATTATTCGATTAACCCTCTTTGTTTTCCCATCTTCTTGGGGATGATACATGGTACTAAAGTTTAGATTTGTGCCAAATCCTTTAAAAAATCCCATTCGAAAATTGGAGTTAAACTTCGTATCTTTGTCCGAGACGATTTTCCTAGGTATCCCATGCAACCTGGAAATTTCCTTCATGAAAAATTATGCAATATCAGTGTTACACATAAAAAATACTCACTTTGATAGTGTCGCAAGTGTCATAATTACAAAGGTTGCAAGTGTCACATTTTTCTTACAAGTGTCGCAAGTGTTAAAGAAAGCATACTGCCATCATGCCTATGTCGTTCCTATAACAACATGAGAAGGACATTTGAAACACCTCAAACACTTGATTTGGAAGAGGATAAGTGAGTCAACAGGCTTACAAACCTTCTGCTATCTGAAAGCACCTCAAAAACTAAGTTTTGGAGGAGAGCGCTCCCCTATACCTCTTCTGGGAGCACTGGCGCTCCCCCTTACACTATCTGGGAGAATTATAAAGTTCCTTTGTCCCTTGTAAGGGAGCGTTGGTGTCTTTAGGAACGCTGACACCCCCCTTAAGCCTACCAAGGAGCGCTACAGTGATCTGATGGCCCTTTTGAGGGAGCTCTACCTATTATGGGCAGTAGTTAAGTTGTTGAGATGAATGGGGGAAGGATCCTTTAATTCTTGGAAGGAAGATAGATTTGAATCCCTAGTCCATCCATGATCTTAGGGAAGATCCTCAACTGAAGGAGGAAAATCCTCAACTTCCCCAAGGATATCTCAAGTTGTTGAGCCTCTCCAAGGCTATATAAGCAAGCTTTCTAATGGTGAAAGGGGACTGGAAAAGGAGAATCACACCAAACTTATGATCTTATAAGTGGTGCTGGAACATAGATAATTTGGCAGCAAGAGACCTATGATATCATAGGGAGCAATCAGTGAAGCTATCATCATTCAGATCGTGGATATTTTGAGCAAGGGGTAGACAAGGAGGACTTGACGAAACTGCTGCAATTCATCTATGGCTGTAAGCGATGTTTTCTCTTCATTAATATAATTTTCTTGTCCTGTTTCTTTCTAATTCGTGTTCAATCTCACATGAATTTGTCTCTTTAGTAGATAGACCTATTTCGGACTAATCTTGATAGAGTAGGAAGTGGTCGTACTTTTTTTGTCTAGAGGGCTTATCGAGGAGCGAAAGATTGGAGCTCAACTCGGAGCGTGCAGGGACAAACACCGGTAAAAGGTACTTCTTTTCTCCTTCCTCCTCACACACTAGTCCACCTAGATCTAAAAGGAATTTATTTACCATGATAAGCACTTTCTGTCTTAGAGTTAAGAGTCTAGCTCTTTGCGGAGATCTACCTGTCCGCAGGGAGATTTTCCTTCAACAGAAACTGGCAACTCTGTTGGGGATGGTCGAATCGAAAATTTTGGTTTTGATTTATCCTCATAGACCTTGTCTTACCCTTTTATTGTTTTCAGACCTGGTTCACCCCTTCATATCTGATTGCATTTGCTGATTGACTCTTTACCCCATCACACTCAGCTTACCTGTGAAAATTTGATCAAAATTTTGGGTTTTTGGACATTTTTATGATTTTTTTGAGCCTGGAGCCCCCCTGCCCATGTTAGCAGAGCACTAGCACTTGCTAGAAGTGTTGGAAATAGTGTTATAACACCCTGGTGTCCCTTACACCAGAGGGCCAACCCCTTTTTTCTCAAAATCTCTTTAAAAATTCCATTTTTTGGAGGTCCAAACCCTATTTTTTGAATTGAGTCATCATTCCATCAGTTTCACTTTCGTGCACCCTCTGAGTAAACAACAACTATTAAAATCAACGCTTAACTAAAATTTATCAGACTTTTTTACATCTTTGTTAGAAAACCTACATTAGTTTAAGGTGTAGGGATTTGGAATAGGTTGAAAGGATAGCTTTCCAAAGATATCGAACAAACTTAGTATCTTACGGTAGGGAGAGTCAAATCCAATTGTCGTATTGTCTTGCTGGGATACCCCTCTCACATAGGGGTTACACACGAGGTCACATTCAGGTGAGTTACAGATATTATCCCTCCGTGACCCAACTGTTTGTAGTGGTCGGATCATATATTAGGGGTCACTGGAAGGTATACCCATGATTATGTGTGGGAGCCTTTAGGGTTGATTTCGGACTTGTTATCCTGCTCATACATTCCGATTGGACCATAGACTGTACCCGCCCAAGGGCTGACTACGAGTTGGTGATCTTAGTAGCCACAATCTTTAGGGTCTCAGACAAGGTGACGGTGAAGGGAAGTCTCACTATACCTGAAACAGACATTGGTCAAACTCACTAGGGCTCCTTGGAGGGTAAATCCACAATTACTACGTGGAATCTTGCACCAAGGCGTAAGTTCGTTAAGCAGGTTTCCAACGTAACTGATCCATCCACTCTATCCCCTCCCCTTCTTATTTTGATCTCACGACATTGGATTTCATCACCTACTAGTGGTTTCCTCATAGGAAGGTTTGTTTGACTGATTGATTCTCTGATTCATAGTGTGTGTTGTTTGTTTTACTTACTGGACCTTAGGTCAAGTTAGTATTAATGGCATCAAATCCTAGGAGTACCAATGGAGGAACCCATTCTCCTGGGGAACCCTATACTTTTCCTTCATTTGGAAACTTTGGTCCTCCATATGTTTCTACACTGAGTCTTCCAGGACTCACTATTGGATTACCAGTTTGGTTGTTCCCCACTCCGGTGATCTCGAATCCTCCCAATGTTTCAGTTGCACCTAATACTTTGGATGTCAATACAACACCCACACATCAACCTCATGTCAACTTTTCGCCTTCCTCATCCATAAAGTCTCCTTCCATTTCTCCTTCTTCGCCTAGTGAAAGATCTAAAGTAAGTAGCCAGGTTTATCATAAGAAGAAGAAATGAAAAGAGAAGAAGAAGAAGAACCCGAAAAGGAAAAATCCCCCAACAACATCATATGTTGTCTCTACAAAACCAGTTACTGTTAATAGTACTGGGAGTGTTGATGAGGTCAACAAGATTAAAATGAAAAATCCAAAACCCAAATTCCCTTGTAACCTTTGTAAGGGTGACCACTTTTTGATGGATTGCCCCGGTCTTACCCAGGTCTTAGAAGTGTGGTCCTCCATGTCATCGGCCTCTGTCAGTGATGTCAATGATACCCCGTCAACTAGTGATGTTCAGGTTGGTAAGAAGAAGAAAACTGTGAAGTTCCCTTGCATGTTATGTAAAGGTAATCATTACTCTCACCATTGTCCTCGCATGGATGAGGCTTCTTCTCTTTTGGAAAAACTTCAATTTCCAAAAGGTTATCGTAAGCTTTCCTCCAACCCATCATTTCTTGATGGACTGGTCAATCCAGTTCCATCCCCAGTCAGTCTGGTTGATTAGGTGGTCAATCTAGTTTCCTCCTTGATTGAACCATGAACCCAAGTAGATGATCCAGTTTCTTCATCAATCATCCCTGCTCTTCATCAAAAGAGTGACACCAAAGTGGTCGATATTTTTTCATCCTCGGTCAATCCCACTCTCCCGTTAGAGAGTGACACCAAAGCGGTTGATTCTTTTCCACCCATCGACCCCATTCTTCCCTTGGAGAATGAAACTCAAGTGGTCGATCCAGTTTCTCCATTGATCGATCCCATTCCAACATTGAGGAATGTCAAAGTGACTGATCCATTCCCTTCCTCGGTCAATCCCACTCTTCCTCTGAAGAGTACTAGAGTGGTCTATCCAAGTCCACCATTGGTTGATCCGATCCAATCATCGATCGATCCTACTCTCTCTCTAGAGAGTAAACCGAATACTTCCCATGTTTTTCTCGTTAATACAGACTCTACCGTGCCGAGGGGAATTCCTCCTTCTCCTGTGAAACCCCCTCCAAGTAATGAAGCCATCCTTTTTTATTTACGTGTGCTAATTGGACCTCATCTTCCCTCTCACATTCCTTTCCATATTACAGTACAGGTTCGTGGTTGGGACGTTCCTCAAATGTTGATAGATGAAGGTGCATCTGTTAGTATCTTGTCTTCTATTGCCTGGTATGCTTTGGGTTTTCCGCAGCTTGCACCAGTTACACGTTTTCTGTTAGATTTTAACAAAAGAACTAGTCAACCTTTAGGGATTCTTCCTCAGTTTCCTGTAACTTTGGGAGKGAAAACTGTCTTTATCGATGTCATGGTAGTYCGAGACCCCTTGGATTTTTCTTTATTCCTTGGGTGGGATTATGTCTATGCCATGAAAGCTATTGTATCCACTCTTTTCTGTGTGATATCTTTCCCTCACAATGGAATAATTGTGACTATTGATCAACTTTCATTCCTTGGCCCCGACCGGGTTACCTCCCTAAGTGGTTCTTATATGCAGACAGTATTGCCCCCACCGCATGTAAATTATGTGGCATTGTCTCCCATGCTTTCAACTTCTGATTCTTTGGATCCAGTAGTTGACATGGTGATTTGTTTGGTCAGGTTATTGGATCCTGATCTCCTTACCCTTGTCACGACCCTCGACATGTGTTCCTTACAGATTGATTCTCTTCCATCTGATGAAGATCTCTTAGAATCCATGACCAAGTTTTGTCCCTTGACATGGTACCCTTCCAGAGCATTATCCCATCGGAAGCCATGATCAAGAAGAAACCACGAGCATTGTTTCTCTTCTTTGTGGCAAGCTCGTTAAAAAATGAAACAGAGGTCCCGAGCATAGTTCTTTTCCTGTGTCAAGCTCGTTTAAAAAATGAAACAATTACCTCTCTTAAATCTTCTTTTCATCCACCCTTCTCCTTTTTCTCGTCTACTAGGGAAATTGGTGACGACCTTAGAGCCGGTGAATGAATCGAAGCTTGGTGGGAATGTCTCTAGCCTTTGATGATCTTTCTGGAGTTAAGCCACTAGCTTTCAAGCTGGGGGCATACCGATCTTAGTCTTTGTTCTTTCTCATGCTCATAAATACATGAGAATACATCCGAGTAGACTTTTATCTCTTTTTCAGACCTGTATGGATACACGAAAAAGGAACCCCCTGGAGTCTCCTTTAAGCTCTTTTCAGACTCTCTAAACATGAAAAGATTGCCAAGTGATCTTGCTTCCTTTCCCACTCGTTAAAAGGTTTTGAAATTGCGTCTTTCGAGTGATACTTTATCTCTTTTTCGGCCTCGCGAGACTAACATTATGAAAAAGGACAACATTGTAGTCATCTTTAAGTCCTTTTCAGACTCTCTAAAGATGAAAAGATTACTGAGTGACCTTGTTCTCTTCATGCTCGTTAAAGTGTTTGAAGAAAATGTCTGTTGAGCGATAGTTTATCACTTTTTCGATCTCGTCAGACTACTTTACGAAAAAGGAACTGAGAGAGTTCTATTTTAAGCGTTTTTCCAGACTCTATAATCATGAAAAACCTTCACGTTTTCTATCTTTGGACTCGCTAAAACAAACATCGACAGGCCCATATGGGATCGAACCCTTACTTCTTCTAGTTCCTTAAACAAAGGAGGAGGAACTTACAAAAGGTGAGTTTTATCGAGCATGTGTTATCCTCCTCGAGCTCGTTAAATTAAAAAGAGGTACTCATCTATCTGGATGGGGGAAAAAATTGAAAGAAGCAAGCCAAGAAGTCTCTTGAGAACATTACCAAGTAATTCTTAGAGTCACCCTTGAACACGACACTTTGTCTTTTGCACGCATTTTAATCCGCTAAACCTCTGCACTGAGCCAATCCTTTGAGTTTCTTTCACTCCTTTGGGTCACCTTACGTAAGTCACAACATCCACTACATCATAAATTTTTGGTCCATATCATGTTCCTGATGTCATACCTCAGTGTTCGTGTCATTTATGGGGGATACATCAAGGCCCTCCTTCGATGAGTCTATTCTTGTCGACTTCAAAACATTATCCAGGAACTAGCCTTAGAAACTAGATAGTACTTTGGGACATGCATGCCTCAATGGTAGGCCTCCTCATGTCTGACAGTGGGTTTACATCATTTACCTCTGATTGGATGATTCCATGGATGTTTGACTTTAGCTAATCCATTCACATTCGTTGGAATGTACTAGGGTACCTTGGGAATCATTGACATTAATGGTGATCTCCCTCGCGCCTGTTAATGGTTTACATCATTGACTGGTAATCAAGTGGTTTTTGCCATGTTTGACATTAGGACATCTATTCACATGGTTAGATTCATACTACATAGGGATTGGTAAGAAGACCCTAGGTTGAGTGATCACTTTGATATGTACTTTTCCCAGGTTGCGATGGATTTTCTCTTGAACAATGACACATGTACTGTTACATAGATCCACTTTGTATTGGTCGTGGCTATGTCTTGTCATCTACTAGATACACTGTATATTCTTCATGGCTAAGATTAGTTTAGGTCATGGGAGTATATATCCACAGTGTATTTCCAGTGGCTATACCTTTTTATCAATACAATCATGGATCCACAGTGTATTTTATGGCGGCCATTTCTTGCAAGTCTTGATCACCCAAGCATAGGTATGCCTGACTTGGGTTCGAAACATGTCATAATATTTGTTGGATGTTTGTGTCAAGCTTTTGTCAGGTTGTCTGCATATATGCCCTTGCTTGAAAGTCTACAAATCATTTTAGTTATCAGTTCTCTTCTTCTAACTTCATACTTTGGGGGGCAATCTGTTACACATAAAAAAATACTCACTTTAATAGTGTCACAAGTGTCGTCATTACAAAGGTTGCAAGTGTCGCATTTTGCTTACAAGTGTTGCAAGTGTTAAAGAAAGCATACTGCCATCATGCCTATGTCGTGCCTATAACGACATGAGAAAGACGTTTGAAACACCTCAAACACTTGATTTAGAAGAGGATAATTGAGTCAGCAGGCTTACAAACCCTCTGCCATCTGAAAGCACCTCAAAAACTAAGTTTTGGAGGAGAACGCTCCTCTATACCTCTTCTGGCTGCGCTGGCGCTCCCCCTTACACTGTCTGGGAGCATTATAAAGCTTCTTTGGCCCTTATAATGGAGTGCTGGTGTCTTTAGGAGTGCGGGTGCCCCCCTTAAGCCTACTGGGGAGCGCTACAGCACTATGATGGCCCTTTTGAGGGAGCGCTACCTATTCTGGGCAGTAGTTAATTTGTTGAGATGAATGGGGGAAGGATCCTTTCATTCTTGGAAGGCAGTTGGATTCGAATCCCTAGTCCATCCATGATATTAGGGTAGATACTCAACTGAAGGAGGAAAATCCTCAACTTCCCCAAGGATATGTCTAGTTGTTGAGCCTCTCCAAGGCTATATAAGCAAGTTTTCTAATGGTAAAAGGGGACTGGAAAAGGAGAATCACACCAAACTTATGATCTTATAAGTGGTGCTGGAACATAGATAATTTGGCAGAAAGAGACCTATGATCTCATAGGGAGCAATCAGTGAAGCTATCATCATTCGGATCATGGATCTTTTTAGCAAGGGGTAGACAAGGAGGACTTGACGAAACTGCTACAATTCATCTATGGTTGTAAGCAATGTTTTCTCTTCATTAATATAATTTTCTTGGTCTGTTTCTTTCTAATTCGTGTTCAATATCACATGAATTTGTCTCTTTAGTAGATAGACCTATTTCGGACTAGTCTTGATAGAGTAGGAAGTGGTCGTACTTTGTTTGTCTACAGGGCTTATCGAAGAGGAAAAGATTGGAGCTCAACTCGGAGCGTGCATGGAAAAACACTGGTAAAAGGTACTTCTTTTCTCCTTCCTCCTCACACACTAGTCCACCTAGATATTAAAGGAAGTCAGTGACCATGATAATCACTTTCTTTCTTAGAGTTAAGATTCTAGCTCTTTGCGAAGATCTACCTGTCCGCAAGGAGATTTTCCTTCAACAGAAACAGGCGCCTCCGTTGGGGATGGTCGAATCAAAACTTTTGGTTTTGATTTCTCCTCATAGACCTTGTCTTACCCTTTGATTGTTTTCAGACCTAGTTCACTCCTTCATATCTGATTGCATTTGTTGATTGACTCTTTACCCCATCACACTCAGCTTACCTATGAAAATTTGATCAAAATTTTGGGTTTTTGGACATTTTTATGAGTTTTTTTAGCCTGGCGCCCCTCTGCCCATGTTAGCAGAGTGACAACACTCCCTGGAAGTGTTGGATAGAGTGTTATAATGCCTTGGTGTCTCTTACACCAGAGTGCCAACCCCTTTTTTCTCAAAATCGCTTAAAAAATTCCATTTTTTGGAGGTCCAAACCCTATTTTTTCACTTGCTGGGYTGTTTTATGATTGAATGATTCTTCCTTTTACCTTTGACATGCTTCCTCCTGAGAAGTAAACACATTTTTGTTCATATTTTATGCCCTTCTTCATTCTTTTTGAGTTTTTGTTGTTGAGAGCTTGAAATCGATCCCCTGCTTTCTTCTCTCCTATCTGACTGAGCGGGAACTCTAGTAAAGGAAATTAGAAGTCTGTGACTCTTCTCATTTGGTTCTTTGAGGTCGTCTTATATAATTTATTTCTCCTTCCTTTTTCATCTTTGATTTTCTTTCTCTTGTTTGATTGCAAAAGGGTGTGTTGCTTGTGCGAAATCTGGGTTTTCTTGCCTAAATCTCCTTGATCTGAAAGGGTAGTTGGCAAGATAAGTTTTTCATTGAATTGATCATCATTCATATGAAAATGACAAAAGTACATCTTAATGATTAGTTTTTATATTAGTTTGCATTTCTGAAATGTTGTAGCATCATGTTGGATTTGATTGAGAACAAAATTGATTGAGGGCATTCCTTATCAAGTTTTTGATAGTGAAAATGACTCTTCCTCTTTCCCTTAAATATGTATCCATTGAAAAGAAATGATTGATTATCATATTTCATGCATATTTTTGGGAATTGAGTCATCATTCCATCAGTTTCACTTTCGTACACCCTCTAAGTAAACAACAACAATTAAAATCAATGCTTAACTAAAATTTATCAGACTTTTTTACATCTTTGTTAGCAAACCTACATTAGTTTAAGGTGTAGGGATTTGGAATAGTTTGAAAGGATAACTTTCCAAAGCTATCAAACAAACTTAGTATCTTGCGGTAGGGAGAGTCAAATATAATTGTCGTATTGGCTTGCTGGGATCCCCCTCTCACACAGGGGTTACGCACGAGGTCTCATTCGGGTGAGTTACAGAAATTATCCCTCCGTTACACAACTGTTTGTAGTGGTCGAATCATATATTGGGGGTCACTGGAAGGTATACCCATGATTATGTGTGGGAGCCTTTAGGGTTGATTTCGGAATTGTTATCCTGCCCATACGTTTCGAGTGGACCATCGATTGTACCCGCCCAGGGGTTGACTAAGAGTTGGTGACCTTAGTAGCCACAATATTTATGGTCTCACACAAGGTGACGGTGAAGGGAAGTCTCACTGTACCTGGAACAGACGTTGGTCAAACTCACTCAGGCTCCTTGGAGGGTAAATCAACAATTATTGCGTGGAAGCTTGCACCAAGGCATAAGTCTGTTAAGCAGGTCGCCAACATAACTGATCCACCCGCTCTATCCCCGCCCCTTCCTATTTTGATCTCGCGACGTTGGATTTCATCACCAACTAGTGGTTTCATCATAGGAAGGTTTGTTTGATTGATTGCTTCTCAGATTCATAGCATGTGTTGCTTGTTTTACTTAGTGGACCTTAGGTCGAGTCAGTGATAATGGCATCGAATCCTGGGAGTACCAATGGAGGAACCCCTTCTCCTGGAAAACCCTATACTTTTCCTTTGTTTGGAAACTTTGGTCCTCCATATGTTGCCACACTAAGTCTTCCAGGACTCACTATTGGATTACTAGTTTGGTTGTTCCCCACTCTGGTGATCCCGAATCCTCCCAATGTTTCAGTTGCACCTAATACTTTGGATGTCAATACACCACCCACACATCAACCTCATGTCAAATTTTCACCTTCCTCATCCATAAAGTCTCCTTCCATTTCTCCTTCTTCTTCTAGTGAAATCTCTAAAGCAAGTAGCCAGGTTGATCAGAAGAAGAAGAAATGAAAAGAGAAGAAGAAGAAGAACCAAAAAAAGACAAAGGCCCCAACAACATCAGATGTTGGCTCTGCAAAACCAGTTACTGTTGATAGTACTGGGAGTGTTGATGAGGTCAACAAGATTAAAATGAAAAATCCAAAACCCATATTCCCTTGCAGCCTTTGTAAGGGTGACCACTTTCTGAAGGATTTCTCTGGTCTTACCCAGGTCTTAGAAGTGCGGTCCTCCACGTCATCGGCCTCTGTCAGTCATGTCGATGATACCCCGTCAACTAGTGATGTTCAGGTTGGTAAGAAGAAGAAAACTATCAAGTTCCCTTGCATGTTATGTAAAGGTAATCATTACTCTCACCTTTGTCCTCGCATGGATGAGGCTTCTTCTCTTTTCGAAAAACTTCAACTTCCAAAAGGTTATCGTAATATTTCCTCCAACCCATTATTGGTTGATGGACTGGTCAATTCAGTTCCATCCCCAGTCAGTCTGGTTGATCAGGTGGTCAATCTAGTTTCCTCCTCGATTGAACCATGAACCCAAGTAGTTGATCCAGTTCTGTCATCGATCAACCCCACTCTTCATCAAAAGAGTGACACCAAAGTGGTCGATCTGTTTTCATCCTTGGTCGATCCCACTCTCCCGTTAGAGAGTGACACCAAAGTGGTCGATCCTTTTCCACCCGTCCACCCCATTCTTCCCTTGGAGAATGAAACTCAAGTGGTCAATCCAGTTTCGCCATCGTTTGATCCCATTCCTCCATTAAGGAATGTCAAAGTGACTGATCTAGTCCCTTCCTCGATCAATCCCACTCTTCTTCTAAAGAGTGCTAGAGTGGTCTATCCAAGTCCACCATTGGTTGATCCGATCCAATCATCAGTCGATCCTACTCTCTCTCTAAGAGAGTAAACCCGATACTACCCATGTTTTTCTTGTTAATATAGACTCTACTGTGCCTAGGGGCATTCCTCCCTCTCCTACGAAACCCCCTCCAAGTAATGAAGTGATTAGGGGATCAAATTTTGCTCAAAAATTCAAAGTTCCTGGAATTTCTTCAAACTGGACGAGAGTGTAGGCCTCATTGTTGCAAACCCAATGCAATTTTTTTCATCTCAAATGGACATCGGGAGCGAGAGATATTGAAATTTGTTT
>JASDQU010170643.1:0-19787 GCA_032191745.1 Picea mariana | reverse complement strand
TAAATGAATTATTGTTAAATGGTATGGAATGTTTAATTATAGCAGTAACGAGATATGTTTTACTCTATAATTTAAAAGTGTTTAATTGTGTTAAATGCATGTGGTTATACTAGCCTGTGTTTATTATTAAAAAGTGTGTACAAATTGGTATCTGAGCGCGAGTAAGCTCCGAACTGTGAAAAGGGTACACTACAGTAGAAGCATGACTATAAATGTGAACCCATGAGTCCGACAACCCGCACACCTAGGCTTTTTCAGAAAGATGACTAAGCAAAGAAACCAGAAAGCAAAAGTAGACGAGAAAAGTTAAGTATAGAAGAGGGAAAAAAAAAGGGATAATAGAAAGTGGAAAAATTAGAAATGGGGAGGAAAATGTTTGGAAGCGGGAAGTCTCAAAAAAGGCCCATTGTTTCCAAATCATCGTTTTCTAGTCCAATATTATATTCCCCCACCCATTTTGTATGTTTGATTTACTAGCACAGTTGGTATACCTTTTTGAAGATTGTACCAAAGACCCCTTTGTTGTGGCATATAAGAATTCATCTTCCTGTCCAACCAATCTATTTCTTTCAACGTAGCAACGCCGAACATACAGTGGACATGAAGGCAAGTTAGTATGCAGAAAGACATGTAAAAGAATAAAATACACTTCTATTTATTTCAATGTAGCAACAAAGAGAATACAATTCACATGAGAATAAGTTACTATGTAGAAATATGCGTAGTATATACATACAATAAAAAAGGTGCAAAGCAATAGAACAAGTAAAACAAATACACAGACAATAAATGAAATACTAAACACTGGAATATGAAATAAGAGTACAAGTATGCACCTATGTAACTCCTCCTCTACATTCACGCCAAAGAGTCCATCGTCCTCTCCAGCCACTCTATTTGTTTAAATGTAGCAATGCAGGAAAAATACAATGGACGTGAAGGAAGTTAGTATGCAGGAAGACATGTAAAAAAAAAACAAAAAAAAACAGAGTTCTAATTTTTTCAATGTAGTGGCACATGAAATACAAAGGAAATGAAGATAAGTTATTATGTAGGAAGGTACGCAATATCTACATACAATAAATTTGGTGAACACATATACAGACAATAAATGAAATAGAAAACAACGGAATATGGAATAACAGTACAAGCATGTACCTTTGTATCTCCTCTTCCACTGCTGCAGTTAAGACTCCTTCGTTTTCTCCAGCTATTCTTTTTGTTTGAATGTGGGGACACACAAAATACAATGAACATGAATGGAATATGGTATGCAACAGAGAACAAGTAATATGTACATACACTAAATGAAAATCAACGAATAGAATAAAAGATAGTTAGAAACATGACGTTTGCTTCTCTCCATCCATGGTTGTAAATATATAAAGTTTTTTCCTGCCCAAAATATATTACAAGTCACAAAATATTAAGAAATTGCATGGCCATAGCTAAATGATTTTGGTTTTCTGTAGCAAAGTATCCAGACATGCTTCGAGACATGGAAATATAATTTTGCAGTATCTTTGGTGTACATATCATATTTCAAGTACAAGACAAATTGTATCATGGTCACACCAGTCTATGAGGAGGATAAAGAGGTTGTATTGTGATATGGTCACATTTCACCATATATGGTTAATAAGTCCATTTTGCACATGTTTTATCTTAACAAAAAGACAAGGTACATTGTAATTGCACATGTAGTTGTTCAATCATTTCTTATGCCACTATTTTGTATCATGTCAACATTAAAGTATCCTAGAATGATAATGGTTTCGTCCAAATGTAAATGGTGTGATCCATTTCAGAACACATTGATTGTGCTAGAAATGTTGCATGCCAAACAACATAAAAACTTAATACTGCAATTTTCAATCCACAGAACACCACTCTTGGTAGAACCATTTCAATATGATTCTCTTCTACAAGAACATTTTAAAAAGACATGTAGGTATGTCCAGAACCAGGAAAAAGAATTGGAGAAAAATTTAATAGCAGGACAGGCGGGCATGAAACAGGCACCAGATCTCAACTTCAACAGACATGGAAAACAACAGAACCACAGGGCCACTCGCGGGTGCGGGACTTGAACACCACAAAGTGAAAAACAAAACCAGCTCCAACTGTCGGCGCAGGACCCCAAGCCTGCAAAGCCGAAGTAAACAAAAGAAAACAACAAGCAACAAATCAGTAAGCAAGCATGAACAGGCCCAACTGCATCCCCAGGGCCCCAAACTCGTAAACTTGAGCCAAACAACAACAAGCAGCAACCAACGAACCAACGAACAAGAAACAACCACCAAACCAGTAAAAAACATATGTATCTCCAACAATTACCAAACTGTAGTCGAAGCACAGAAAGAATAAAAAACATATGATGAGCACGCCAGTAGAAATAATCGAACATTATTACTTGCAAATTGCAAACAGTGAACAACAAAGAATGAATAAAAAATGAAATTATGGCATCGAAACTTACTATGAAACGATGAACAAAAAAAGTGCATGTCGAATTGTGGCTGCAGCACCTGGACCCCGCAAAGTAAAAAAAAAAACAGATCCAACTGCGAATGCAGGACCCAACCCTGCAAAGTTGAAGTCAACAAAAGCAAGCAACATGCACCAACAAGCCAACCACAGGTGCAGGTCCCCAACCTTGCAAAGTTGAACCAAATAACAACAAGCAACAACCGACGAACCAGTGAAAAAGAAGCACCCAATGAACCAGTAAACAATGTATGTAGCTTCAATGATGACCAAATTTCATTCCAAGCATAGAAGAAGTATGAAACATACAATGCCTATTCAACTAGTGGTGGACAACAATATTGTCCAAATTCACTGCAACATTGTATGGAAAAATTCGAGGAAAAATGTACTTTGAGAAGCCTATTTAGGTAAACATTTAAGGTTGTCAGGTTGTCTAAGGGCCTCACGGTATGCAAACATTTAAGTTGTTAGGCCTGTTTCAGGACCTCACGCTATGTAAACATTTAAGTTGTTAGGCCTATTCAAGCGCCTTAAAAAAAGTGCCAATGCTCTAAACCTTCGGTATGTAAAGGACTAATAATAATAATAATAATAAAAGGACATATTAATATGTGATCACTATAGTCCCTCTACGCATTCGGCAGGGATTAATAATAAAAAAACATTAAAAAACAACGTCCATGCTCAAAACTTTCGATATGTAAACATTTCAGTAAAAATGTAATAAAAATTAAAAATGAGCGTCTAAACTCAAAAATTTGGATATCTACAAATTTACAACATTGGGAACAATGAAGTTAGCAATAAGACCTTGAATATAATCTCCAATGAGACGATGACATATAATTATATATATATATATATATGTATATATATATATATATATATATATATATATATAAAATAATGTTTTTACTTTTATAGTACGAACAAAACAGATGATGCGAAAATTTGTAGTCAAAGGACATATTAATATGAAGTCAATGAATTATCAATCGTTGTAGTCCCTCTGCACCTTCGGAAGAGACTAATAATGTAACACCCATATTGTTGAAGTAAAAAGAAGAAAAAGAGACTAAAGTAAAATAAAAATGAGAAAAAGACATATCATGTGACTTCAAGATAAGTTAAAGGCAAGACACATGACAAGTGGTGATGTGAAAAAAATCAATACTTAATATGTAAACGGATACTAAAAAACATGTGAGAGAAGATCTTGTGATATGTAAAATTAAGACGAAATATGTGAGAGAAGATCTCGTGATATGTAAAATTAAAACAGAGTACCATATGTCGATTACATTCTTTAAACAAAATGAAAGGACATTGCATTACAATGTGAGGAGCGCCAAAACACATGACAGGTAATGAAATAAATAGTGTTTGAAGATGCGGTAAATCAATACAATGTGCAAAGGTGTTGTAGAATTTAGGTATTTGAGTGTAATTTTCTCAATTGAAGTTGTTATTAGATTTTGAATTTAAATATTTTTAAATGTTAAATATTGAATTTAATATCAATCACATCTCATTATTATACTAAGGTGTTATCAAATTAAAAATATTAAATTGAATAAGAATGACATCAAATAATTATAGGGTGTTATCAAATTTTATAGATTCTAAATGATAATGTAAAAAAATCCATTCCAAATTGTTAAATTTGGAAATAATATTGGGATTTGGGTGGTAATATCAAGTTATGTGAGGGTGTATCCCCAGATGGATTGATACATGGAGCATACATGTCAACGGCTGGGGCAGATACAAGGGTAGTTAAAGCCCTTCACCGCCATTTTCCTCCTCTGTCCAGTCGTGATGTCGAGTTTACATGTTTTTTAAGGCTTAGTGTGATTGGTCTTAATGGAGACTCAGGTTCAGCTCCTCGGCATCAGTACAAAACAATTAATGGCCATTACTCCTGCACTAATGGCTACCAGAGCCATCAACTCCTCTGTCCTCTTGGTCTTATCGTCTCGTGGAGGGTTCTATATTGGGAAATCGGCCGCAGTTTATGGTCTTATTCTGCTTTCTTTGCTCCACGCCTTCGCACTCCACCCTCTGTCTCATTCTCGTACCACTGTTGATTCCATTCTCCCTACACTCTGCTTAGCCATGCCTCATGAGAGAGGTAAGTCCCGACGAGGGCCAACCTATTACAACCAGTTTGGCAGGCACAAACGCCTGCCAGCCTCTTTCGCTCTCATCCCACGCAGAAGCTCGGACCACTCACCCTCCTCTGATCAGAATTGGTATGAGGCGGCTCAACTGGAGCCCCGTCCTTCAAGAACAGAGGGTCCCCATGGAGGTTGTCTAGTGGAAGAGGAAATCCCTCTTCAAGAGGAACACTCGAGACATAATTTTGCTTCCACTATGGAAGAGGACCCTGCCACATATTTCGCCACTGCCAATGATTTTTCCGCTGCTACCATGCACGAGGACCCTGGAACAAATGAGGATGACGAGGATGTTGAAGAGAAGGCTCACCCAACTCCCATCTCTTACAGGATTACAGAAGACCACCTGGTCTTGATCTTCGAGATGCGCAAGGATTTGGTAGAGCAACAACACAACCAATGCACCCTTAACAAGCGTTTGGACATCCTGTACAACTCCCTATCAACCGAGCCTGAGAAAAATAGATGCCCGACTTGCTGCTAGCCTTTCGTTTTCCGACTTCACCGAGATGAACGCCTAGGTTCACCTCATGTCTAGTGCTCTTACAGGTTTTTTCTCTGGTCTTAATGTTAAGTTTTTTGCACACCACAGACTCTGGTTCTGGATCGATAGTTGGTCAGGGTACTCAGTCCACCGCATGTTCTGGTTTCCACGCTTGTGGCAAAACATGTAGCAAGTCCCCATGTTTTTTACATTTGTTTTTTTTAAGGTTTATGAACAATAGTGTCCACGCATTCTGGTTTCCACGCTTGTGGCAAAACATGTAGCAAGTCCCCATGTTTTTTACAGTTGTTTTTTTTAAGGTTTATGAACAATAGTGTCCACACGTTCTGGTTTCCACTACTGTAACAGAGCAAATAACATGCTCTAATGTATACTCGACATGTGTAATTTTTGTTAAAACAAGGTAATACAATACTTTTTATTTACAAAAAGAAAAAGTTATATAAAGATGTCATTTAACATTAACATTTTTTAATTTCAAATATAAAATGTATTAAAATAATTGAATTTTGAAATTTAAAAACTTTGTCACTTTTAAGTTGCATGAATTCACAATATACAACGAAAATATTATTTAATAGGGGTTTCTAAAACCTTGTAAAAAAAATCCTCTCCTTAATTCTCTAAAACCTTATAAAAAAAATCCTCTCCTTAATTTCTCTTCTTGTTTATTTATAGAGAATGTTTCAAGAATAAAACAAATGTTTTAGTAAAATATTTTTTCTAGTATGCTTCATTAATCTTGTTATAGTGATACGTCTAAAGTTAAAGAAAATATAAAGATTCATAATTTTCAAAATTTTAATATTTCTTTAAATCAACTTAATACTTAAAAGAATTATTTTTCTTTAGAAAACATTCACAAAATTATGCTTAATATCATTCTCACGCTATATATTAAATAAATGGCATTGGTTACTACAAAGCAGTAATGTAATATAAATGCAAGGTTAATTTGATTAAGGTTATTTTTCATGGAATCTTCTAGTTTTTTTAATATTTGTTTTTTGAATTATTTTAATTTTAAATTTATAAGTGGAATATTAATAAAAGAAAATGTAATATGATCATGATTGTTGTTATTGTTAATCAAGATCAATTTTGATTTATTGGATTTTAAGAAAAATAGTAAGAAACTAATTAATTTGTTTAATAATTTTATTTTTATTTTTAAAAGATTGAAGAAAAGCTTTCTTGAATTTTCATAGTTTTGATGAGTTAACATGTTAGAAAGCTTGGTATTTTCAACACATGTTTTGAAATTTAAACATAATGTGGGCATATATGGCACATTTTAAGAAGTCTTTTTCATCCTCCATCTTCTTAGTATCACAAAGATGACAATTTTTTTCATCCCACCACTTTTTAGGAATTTTCCAACACCCTATTTCCTTGCGAATTTAGTGAGACTTCATTATTGTTTTAACAACATTGACTTTGTGCACTCGGAGACGAGCTCTAGCAAGCTAGGGTTCATACAGTAGCAACCATAGCAGATTATGACATGAGCACTAGAGGGGGGGGTAAGGGTACCCCCTCATACAAACAGGTAGTGGTAGACAGAGGGAAGGGGCCAAGGAGATTATTTTTCAAAGCACCAATGACAGGCACCTCGGGATTAGACCCAGGGAAAGGTATGAAAAGGAACCAGTGCACAAAAGAGAGAATGGAAGAGGAAGCCAAGGAAACCCAGAGTGAAATTCCAGACACACAGAAGACCAACCAGATGGAAGGGCACAACCCATGCACGCCCAAAACAACAATGATACCAACGGTGGTACTGGTAGGTCCGCAGACGCAACTTTACAGAGATCAGATGAAAGCACATGCACTAATCTGCAAGTTTATGGGACTGTGGCCAACAGAGAGAACGCTGTGCAACTGGATTAAATACCATTGGAAGCCAAATGGGGAAGTGGAACTTCATCTGGGATCGAAAGGCTTCGTCACAACCGTTTTCATAAACCTGGAGGATAGGGATAGAATCTTTGAAGGAGGGCCATACTTCCATGCATCAGCAGGACTATACATGCAACAATGGAAGGAAAATTTCTCCCCCGAAAAAGAAACCTTCAAAAAGGTACCAGTCTGGCTGAGACTCTACTCCCTACCCTTAGACTACGGGTTACCCTCAACTTTCAAATCTATAGGAAACAAACTAGGGAAATATATAAAGACAACAGAAGCCACCCTGAGAGGGAGATATACATCTTACGCAAGAATATGTATAGAGATGGATGTCTCGGGAGCACTTCTATAAGTCATCAACCTTGAATTCAGAGATGAGGAATGGATCCAAAACATCGATTATGAACAGATCCCTTTCAGATGCAGAAGATGTCATGAACATGGTCACCTGATCAGGAAATGCTCTCTTAATAAAAAGAAAGAAACGGAAAACCCCAAAAAAAAACCAGATGAGGAAGGTTTTGTAAAACCAAACCCCAGGAGTAGAGCAAACAAGAAGCAGGAAAAAGCCTCACCAAGGAACCCGGAGGCTCGGAACAAAACAGAAGGATAGGACAGATCTACCAAAGAAGCAAAAGTTGATCAAGATAAGGCAACAATTCAGGAAGTCAGAGAACAAAAGATAAATGAGCCCAACGATCAACCAAGTACTCAGAAGGGACAAGGAAGTTGTGCAACCCTAATGGAGGGAGAAATCAGAGATGACAACACCCCCATGTAAGAAACCGATGGAGATGCGAAAATGAACCCAAGTGAAGTAGACACAAAAGATCCTGATCTCAGAGACCTTGTGGAAAAGGAAGGGATAGATCTAACAAATATACTGGAACAATGGAAAAAATAGGTTATAGAGAATGTACCAACAGAGAAACTAGACCACATCTAGTACCTATTCCTACAAAGAGAGGACACCAAATATCGTGGCCAAAAGCGTACTTGCGGGGAGACTGGACACCTAGGAGTTAAAGCAGGAGAGGGACAACCACAACTATCACCCAAGCAGACGCAGAGGAAAAAATGCAGGAAATTAAATAGTGTAGCCCTGCAGGAGCTCGGAGGGCTACTGATAAACTCGGGTAAGATCAAGAAACTCTTGCTTAACTCCCCCACGCATGTTTAAAATGAAGGTCATAACCTGGAATATAAGAGGCCTACACAGCCCAAGAAAATAATGAATCCTTAGAAATAGACTAAAGCAGGAACAACCAGATTTTTGTTTTATTCAAGAAACAAAGTGTAATAAAGGCAGAATGGAAACCATCAGTCAACAACACTGGCGCAAGTACAAAATGATGGCCACTGGAGGCCAACAAATGGCAGGGGGAATCTTGACCCTGTGGAACCCTCAAGTACTTAGCCTAATAGGAGTTGAAGCAACCAAGCACACTCTTATGGTACGCATGCAAATCATTGGGAATGTAGAGGAGCTTATATGCACTAATGTGTATGGACCCTAGGCGTCAAAGGAAAGGAAAGAAATGATCAAAGACCTAGAAGAGCTCAAAACCAGATCAAACAACCTCCAATGGATCCTAGCAGGGGACTTCAACATCATCATGTCACTTGTGAAGAAAAAAGGAGGGATAAGACGATTGGATAGAGATGCAGAGTATTTCTCAAACTTCATCGACACAACGGAGATGGTAGATTTGAAAACCAATAACAACTAGTTCACCTAGAATAATAAACGGATGAATCAACACCAGGTAGCAACAAGACTTGACAGATTCCTGGTGTCAGAGTCAATCATAATGCAAGGCCTGACCTTAGACTGCAATATCCTACCCTGGGGGGATCAGATCACTGGCTGGTACAACTTGAAGCAAGATTCCAGACCACACCTAAAAACAGGCCTTTCAGATTTGAGAAATTCTGGCTGGAACACCCGACCTTCCAAGAAAGAATAAAACAATGGTGGAAGGAGGAGCAACCAGAGCAAGAGACAAGGATGTTCAAACTCTATAAAAAACTCAAACACATCAAACATAGGCTCAAGGAGTGGAACAAGGACACCTTCGGGAATATAAACCAAGAAAAGAACAATATAGAAGGAAAAATGAAAATACTCCAGGAAACCTGCCTCTTGGAGGGCTACACGGAGGAACGAAAAAAGGAAGAAATCTAGCTGAACCAGGAGTGGGAACAACGATGTCAGCAAGAAGAAACCCTTTGGTGACAAAAGTACCAGATCATATTGCTAGAGGAAGGGGAACAGGACACCAAGTTTTTCCATAGAACAACGATGGCCAAAAGAGCCCACAACAAAATCATGAAGATCAGGGATCAGGATGGAATCAAGAGAGAGTCACATAAATACATAGAAACAGCTCTGGTAAACCACTTCCAGGGGATAGCCCAGAAACCCAACCAAGACAGAACAACTGCCATACAAAGGATAATACAACATATCCCGCGACTGGTCACTAAAGAACAAAATAACAATTTGAACAAACCCATAGCGGAGGAGGAAATCAACCAAGCACTCTAGGAAATGCCCAATGGGAACACCACAGGCTCGGATGGATTCACGGTGGAGTTCTTCAAATCCTGTTGGGAAGTTGTCAAACATGATGTGTATAGAGTAGTGGAAGACTCTAGAAGGACAACCTCTATTCTCAAAGCACTAAATTCCACAATGATTAGACTCATCCCCAAAGAAAATGAAGCCAAAACCCTAGACAGATATCAACCGATAGCACTATGTAATGTGGTGTACAAGTTAATCTCCAAAGTCATATCAAATAGACTGAAAGCCCTCCTACCCACACTGGTTTCAAAAGAACAGGCTGGTTTCGTGGAACGAAGACAAATAATGGACAATATCATCCACGCCCATGAACTCATCCACACCCTAAAGCTTCAGAAACAAGGTGGAATGATCATACAACTGGACCTAGCTAAAGCTTATGACAAAATTAGCTGGCATTATATGGTCAAGACCCTGGAAGCCTTTAGGTTCACCCAACACTGGATCAACTAGATAATCAGCCTAGTTTCAACTACAAGCTACTCGCTCCTGGTCAATGGAGCCCCTGCCAAACCGTTCTGGCCCACTAGAGGCATCAGGCAAGGAGACCCGTTGTCCCCCTTCCTTTTCATTCTAATGATGGAAGGTCTCAGCCAAAGCATAAAGAGCGCAACCGCAATAGGGGAAATAATTGGGATCAAACCCTTTGTGACCTGTCTTACCTCCACACACCAACAATTTGTGGACGACAACACACTTCATCACATACCCACGGTCAAGGAAGCAAAAGATTACAAACAAATCCTAGATGAGTTTGGTGAAGCTTCGGGAGCTGAGATAAACCAGTCAAAATCTATGATCTTTTTCTTTAATACCAACCCTACAATCGAGAGAAATATGGCCAACATTCTGGGCTTTGAACGCAAAACACTTCCAACCAATTACTTGGGGATCCCACTAAGAGATAAAGCTTACAAAATGTCTACTTGGGAAGGAGTAATCAATAGGCTACAAGATCGGGTCAAAAACTAGACATACAGATCCCTCAACCTAGCCAGAAGACTCATCTTAACCAAATCGGTGTTGCAAGCTATTCCAACCTTTATGATGTTGGTATTCCCAACCCCCAAGTGGATACTACAAAAAATAAGGACAATACAAAGAGATTTCCTCTGGCGAGGAGCGGAAATAAAGAAAAAATGGGCACTGGTGGCTTGGGAGAAAATTTGTAAACCAAAAAACAATGGAGGCCAGGGGCTACATGACCCGCAAGTGACCAATGACGCCTATGGGGTGAAACTCTAGTGGCGATGGGTCAAAGAAACCACGACGCCATGGGTAAACCTATGGAAGGCAAAATATGCCCCGAACATAAGTGATCAGGACAAAATCCGCTTCAAAGGCACCAAGGCAGGGTCTGCTATCTGGAACCTAGCATGGCGTAACAAGGCTTGGATTCAATCACACAGCTTTTGGGAGGTGAGAAATGGTAGAACCGCAAGATTCTGGGAGGACGCCTGGCAACAAGAACCTAGATTGGAAAAACCCAAAAGGGAGGAAATCCAATAGGAGATGCTTGTGAAAGGAAAAACTAGAGTCTACCCATACTGGAAGCAAGAGACAGATCGCAACAAATGGAGAATCTGGAACACTCTCACCCCACATAATAGAGACCAAACCGCAGTAACAATACAAGCAGTGGAGGAGGAACTGGGGAAATGAAAAATAGCAGTTACGGAAGGAATGGACCAGTTGAGATGGGGAGACAAGGACAGAGGGGAATTCAACCTCAAAGAAGTATGCCACTACATTATGAACCAGGACCAAGAAGACCCGATGCAACAATGGGTTAAGCTCTGGAATAGCCCACAGTGGCCAAAAATAAAAATCTTCCAGTGGCTAATACTCCACAATCAAATCTTAACATGGGAAAACCTCAGGAAGCACGGTTTCATAGGACCTTCCAGATGTCCCCTATGTGAAGAAAAAGAGGAAACAATGAACCATCTCCTGGATGAATGTACCCTCACAGCAGAAGTCTGGGACTGGGTGGCCAACATATTCCGACAATCTAACAGGATCAGAGGGGATAAATCTGCAACTATTAATACTTGGAAAGAGAACTACAACGATAATGAAGAGGTGAATCTCAGTTGGATCCTCATTCCCAGAATGATCGTTTGGGCAATCTGGAAAGAAAGGAACCGACGCATCTTCAAGAACAAAAAATGGATAGTAGAAAAGATCAAGGAAACCATCATCTCCATGACAAGAGAAACAATACAGAGCCACAACTACCAACCGTCCAGTGTGCAACTCACAACCCAGGATCTCAGAATTCTTGAGGCCTTTATACTGAAGGAAGGACACAACCCCTTTCAAGTGAGACGACCAGCACAACTCCAAATAGGTGAGCGCAACTGGAAACCGCCACCAGAGGGTTCCCTCAAGCTGAATTTTGACGGGGCGTCGAAAGGTAACCCAGGTTGGACAGGGTCGGGAGGAGTTATCAGGGACAGTCAAGGAAATATCATTCGGCTGTATACTGGGAGTTTGGGGAACTCAACTAACAATGCAGCGGAGTTTGGAGCCCTGGAGAGCGGCCTTTAGATTCTACATCGGGAAGCAATAACCAATACTATAGTGGAAGTAGATTCCATGTTGGTAATCAACATAGTAAGGAAGCTCCAAAACGGTACCAGAATGGACAAAATCCAGAAACACGGGCGCTTGGCGCAGTCCCTGCAAATAATTCAGGAGCACATGCATTGGGGGATCGCAGTAGAGTTGTGCTAGGTACGAAGGTCATCTAATGGCCTAATGGTCAGAATAGCTAACAAAGGTGTAGACGGAGCAGGACCAGAACTGGACACAATATGGAGTAACATACCAAGTGGTCAGTTCCGAACTGACTGCACTCAAATAGTGCCAATTGGGTTTGTATTGGTTTGTGGTCGTCTGTACTTCGGTTTTATTCCAATACAAACCCAGAGCAAGAGAGGCCCCCAGGGGGAGGCTCATCCAAAAAACGCTTGGAAGATCACGAAGGTGGAACAGGCGACCAGAGAGGCCAAGGAAACCTTCCTCAAGCAGGTCGACCCCAAGGGGAAAGCAGTCATAGACAGATGGGAAAGAGAAGTCAACAACCAGCGTCAGGGCAAGGAATGGGATGAACTCATTCAAGAAGCCGACGGGATTAAGGACCCGAGGACCACCCAACCAAGAATGACCCTCTACCAAAAAATGGTGGAAGAAGCCTGGCGCACTAAAATGTTGATAGGCAAGTTGAAAGCTGATAGGAAAGAGACCATCAAGGAAGCGATTTGGGGACATAAGAAGGAGCTCACAGGAATCATGAATCGACTCAGCAACTTGGAGACTCTTTCTAGAGGAATAGTGGAGGACCAGAGGAGTCAAAACGAAATACTGGAGTGATTGGCGGGACAATTTCACATCTATCTCTGCTACGTCCACCATTTGGACATAATTTCTGAGGACAGACACAGAACTCCAGCCATTTGGTTGATAGTGTGTCTACGAGGGCCCTAATCTGGTTTCCTTTTTGGCAGATCCAGGGACCCCTCCTTGTTTCTACTTTTGTACTATAGTTTTACAGTAATATAGAATCTCAACTCACTTATATAAAAAAAAAAAAACATTGACTTTTTTTTTACACTATTTATAACAAAAATATATTTATGATCTTTTATATTAGTGTTAATGACCTCTTCATAGTATCTTAAATTTCTTTTATGCTCTAATTCTTTATCACACCACAATTTCTCCTTAAATTTATATTTTATAGTATTTTTAATGGTATGAACATCCCAGTGATCTAGACTCTCCAATAATTTAACCAATATTTCACATTGTTATGTCAATATCTATTTAGAGGCATGTGGAGTCAACTAGAGTTTAAAGCAATCTTAAAAAGCCTCTTGTCTTTCATGTTGATTGTCTTGTGCTTATACAATAAGTACCTAACCATAAACATACTTTTAATAGAAGACCAACTTTTATAAAAATAATAGAATAAAATATTATTTTTAGTTTTAAAATTCTAATATATTTTTAAATTTACTCAATTTTGATGATTTAAAAAAAAAAATTGTATCGACAAACTTCACACATCCATATAAAATAACAAAACCAAACTTCACACATCCATATAAAATAACAAAACCAAACTTCACACATCTATATAAAATAACAAAATATAAAAAAAAAATCCATATCATTGACATAGCCATATGAGGCTACTTGTAGTTGAATTTAAGAGATAACTCTCATTCACATTGTCAACTCAACTAAAATATTATTTTTATGTGTTGATCATATAACTTTAATAATAATAATAATAATTCACCAATTTTAATGATAAAGTCTACTAAAATATATATAAAAAATAATCTATGCTGATCATACCCTTATATTCGTTTATATTATATATTTGGGAAATCTTAAAAGAAAGAACGAATTTGCTCATTTTTTATACTTTCTATGAAAGAATAAAATGACATCTCCGGATGTAATGGCTTTCTTAAAAAATGGGCGAGATGACCGGCTAAAGTCTTCCCTGACCCTTGGTTGGAAGGGGTTGTATAAAATTGACCGGGCGAAGTCTTTAATTGTATTGTTTTTATTAAAAAATGGGGCAGATGACCGGCTAAAGTCTTCCTTACCCTTCGGTGGATTGTTTTTATTAAAAAATGGGGCAGATGACCGGCTAAAGTCTTCCTTACCTTTCGGTGGTGGGAAAGGGGTTATATAAAATTGACCGCACCGCGAGTTGTAGTGCCCACCATTGGATAACTTCTTCCTCTACGAATGGTTGACCAGACTACCGAGTTACCATTAAAAATAAAAATTATAATATATAGAGATATAAGATATCTTAAGATGCTCACAATGGTCATAATTTATCGACTAAATAAATGCCTCATCCTTGGCTAGAATCTGGTGGGCAAAAAATCCTTTAATTTAAATTTAATTCTGGTGGGCAAAAAATCTTTTAATTTAAATTTAATTCTGGTGGACCATTTTGAAGATCTGAGTCGATTCAAAATGCAGGACACATATGAGATTGTAGATTTGAAGGGATGGAATTGTAAAATAAAAAATAAATATAAAAAAATTTAAATATTCAAATCAGAAATTTGATAATCTAAATTGTCATGAAATTCATAACACATGTTTAGATTGTTTAAATTGCAGATTTGAATCGATGAAATTGTAGATTTGGAATTACTTCAGTTTCAAATACTAAATTTGGATAACCGCTAAATTTGAACAAAATCTCCTGGAAATAACAGGGAAAACGGAACAATTTGTTGTAGATTAGCCTACTCCCTTTCATGGCAGTGGCATAACACACGTCAAGCTCAATACAATTAGTTTTTTTCTTCAATTAGTTTTGATAGGCACTTGTATCCATGAGTAGATCAAAAGACTTTACATATCGTTCTAGTTCTCGCGCAATTTTGTCACCTTCTCGTAGTTGCGGTGTCCCAATACGTGTTTCCCACGCTCTCCATGATACTATTGTAACCTTGATTTTTATATAGTTTAATCCCATGACATATAACTCCCAATTGCCACAACCTAGGAACCTCTCTCGCAAGGTCGACTCTATGATGTAACTTCTAGGGCACAAGACAGGGACTTCGCTTCGAGGTTGAAGATTCGCTTGCAAAATCAATTTTTTTTTAAAGGAAAATAAATCGTGCACTTCATTTAATGAGATTCGAACTAGGCATTTGCTCGTTCAGAATGAGTCAAATGTCGAGGAACATAGATAACAATCAATTGAGCTAACTCTTTATCTAATTTACAAAGTTAATTTATTGTGAAGTATGATGATAAAATCTTAATCTCCTTTTTTAGATGAAGCTTTTCTTCCTCTTCTTTCAAATCCTATACTATTTATATATGTTTGTAAGTGATAATGATAGTGTCAATGCTAAAGCCAGTGACATAACAAGTTTGATATAATTCAATGGGGAACTAACATAAAGAGGATCCTTGCGAGCCTCATCTACCATTGTGTCACAAACTTTCGGTTGGTAAGTAGTTAAGAATACGACATTGAATGAAGCTATGTTTGCACAATGACATAACATGATGATGATTCACACCATGAACTTTATTCGAGTTCCTAAGTATTTAATTGATGCACAATGCAACAAGTTAAGTTTTAGTAATGAAAAACCTATGTTCGACGTAGGGAAGCTCATAAGGATAAGTTTCAGAGCTTCTCCCTAGCAATTCTTTAATAGAACATGCAGTGGACAAGAAAATGTGTTCGGTTGGGAGTGCACAAGAAAAAGACCCTCAAGGTATTGTCTATGTACTTCCTGAGGTCTTAGTGACTCCCTTGGGTCGGATAATTGGGAATCAAGGCTTGGCATGTCCTAAAGCATCGAGGAAGGGTAAAGGTCAAAGATGGATAGGTCTAATTTTGACTATGATCTTGATCCATCAAATCAGGGATTGAATGGTGATGCTCACAACTTCAATAGGAAGCACATAAAGAACTAGAAAATATTGTCACTAACTTGATTCCAAATGATGTTAAGTTTTTTAGATGGAACATGAAGGATTGCTTGAGCCCAATGTTGGATTACATTTAAAGGGACCAAGTTTGCCAAATATTCCTCATCATTATTGTTAGTCCTTAAAGTCGTACTTGACTGCTAAAGGAAAGCTAGGGCATCATCAAATTCTTGCAATGGTTTTTGTAAATAAAGATTTGTTTTGGTTTTTTTAAATTGGTTTGGGGTCCCAGCAGTGAATGAAAAAGGACAGCATCAGTCTGTGATCACCAAATAAAATTCTTATCACAATTACTTAATCAATGGTAGTCAATCTAATAAGCTAGATAAAATCATAAGAGAAAAGAAATATGCAAGTTCCCAATTTGTTCACTTACATAGGAAGATTCCTGATCCTAAATATCAGAAACAATGAATAACATACTTTAAAAACAAGTATTGAAATGAGCAGGCAGTTAGTAAAATCTTCATTGTCTTACCAACACAACAAGATGTATTCAATGCTTTGCAAAGATAATGTGTTTTTAAAGTAAGAAAAGGAGGAATAAGAGACAAGAATAGATGGTCTGACTATCAAATAGGCCTTTGCATTGAGTGTAGAATGAAACAAGTCCATGACTGTATAATCAGAAAACAGAGTCTCTCGGTCCCACCACTCCAACTTGAACCCCCCTTTGGACCCTCTTGTGCCTCTCCTTTACATTTAAAATTTACAAAATATATAGTCGATGTGGCCCAAGCCAATTGCTAACAAATAACTAGAAAATAACACTTATGAAAAATCTCAACCACAATATCTGAGACAGACTGTAAGGTCTCTCAAATATTGGAATTTTGAGAGTCAAATGCTTTGGTTTAAAATGATCTTTTGCTTGATATGTGATAAATGAAATTTGGAACTAATATCCCGATCAACCTTTGGCTGCTAGCTGATACATGTTGTCTTCATTCTTGTCTATGTTCAATTGTTGATTTAAATGCTCAAGATATGTTGCCTGGAATTACTAATTAAATCCCTAAAATTTTGGATCTCAAATTAATCTACCACCCATAGTAATCGAACATGGAATGATCTTCTTGCCACCCATAGTAATCGAACATGGAATGATCTTCTTGCTGCCAGGTGTTCCAACTCAACAAAATCTTGATCCCTGAAAATATGGGAATGCTCTGTCACTACCAATCGAGCACAAATTTTGGTGCTCCATAATTGAGATTGTCAGTTATTGTAGTTGAGAATGAAACTTCCTTTAGAGTCTTCGATGAACTGTATTAGGTAAGTAAATATCTAAGTCCCTTAATAGAAAATACCCCAACAAAAACACCTGCACACACAATTTATCTCTTCATTACTCATTCTAGGTTGCTTGTAAATGTCATTGTTAGGATAGTCTTTATGAGACAGGTCCATGGTCGACTGTGCTAAAACCCTATTTCTATTAGAGGCAATAGCTCTGAAAATGATATATATATATATATATATATATATATAGTAAAACCCACTTTCCCAACAAGCATGATTTGCAACAAAAACATTTTTCTTCATTTCCTCAGCTTGTGGTTGTTTGGAGTCAAGGTTAATAAAGTTAGGCAAATGCGGTTGTGAGTGCACTATACAAACTTTCACAAGGTCACCAAATAGTGCAAGGGCACTCTGACTAACATCAATAGCTTCATCTGCACAATATTGCAAAAGTAGGTCTCTCAGATCACTTCAAGCAACCAGGCTTTTAATTCCACTGCCAAAACCTTCTACAAGCCCAGGCACTAGAGAAAAAACTATAAACTCCTTATCATCTGTAGTTCCTTCCCTATAGTCGACGAGATACTTGATCAGATGAATGTGGCGGTCTCTCGATCTCGATGAGTTTCACTTGGAAATAATGGAGAAAGCGCCAGTTGTAAGCGCCAGTTATAAGAACCAGTTATACGCTTCAGTTGTGAGAGTCAGTTGTGAGAGTCAGTTGTAGGCGTGTTAAGAGTCAGTTCTTAGTTAAGAGTCTAGTTTTCTTTGGTTTGCATGTAACCGACTCGGGAGAGTCTTTTCCTATATAAGGATGTAATCCGTCTTCATTGAATAATACAGAAGTGAGCATAGCCTCACTGTGTTGTTTGCCTCGTATATTTTATCTTGGTATCAGAGCTTGAGAGGTGCGGACTCCCAGCAGGCCAGTGAAGCGTGAAAGCACTTGCATGAGATAGCTACATATCATTTCGAGGAGGAGCGTGGAGTTTGAAAGAAAATATTGAAGCGTGCAGCGTAAGCTTGGGAGCAAGCTTGAAGGTTTTGAATGCATGAGGCTGGTGCGTGAGCTTGGGAGCAAGCGTGAAGGTTTTGAATGCATGAGGCTGGTGCGTGCATGGTTTTCATGCATGAATGCATGCGTGAGTTTTTGAGATCGGGTGCATGCGTGGAGTTTGATTGCATGTGTGTGAAGCTTTGCATGCGTGAAGTTGAAGGAAGGCCTCTTTTATTAAAGTTAGTCTTTTATTATTAAAGTGAGGTATACTTTGTTTTTATTAAAGTGAAGTTTTTTCTTATGATTGCCTTTGAAAATCATAAAGGTGGAGTTTTTATTATTAAAAGTGGATGCATGTATGAAGTTTAAACTTAATGTGGGATATTAAAGTTTAAAAAAAGGAGGATATTTTGGATATTAAGGTGCATGCATAATTTAAGCTGAGAACAGAGGTAGATGTGGATCAGTGGATCTGAAGGTAGAGCAACGGACTGCTCAACATAGGAGAAAACTCGACAAAAAGTTGCATATCCTTGGTGATTTACTTGCAGAGACTAAATTGCAGCGATGGCGAATCCGCTGGTAGAGACCTACCTCAATGAAGCCAACAAGTTAGATGGCTCGAATTTCATTAACTGGAAATTCAAGATGCAGACGCTCATGGAGGGCTATGGTGTCTGGAACATTGTGAAGGGAACTGAAATGAAACCTGATGCGGCTGCAGGTGCGACAGCAACACAGATCCAAGACTGGGAGAAGCGCGAAAATAAGGCAAAGGTATTGTTGCGAATGTCAGTTAAAGATAGCATAATTCCACATATTAGAGACCCTACAACTTTTGTTGCTACATGGACAGCTCTTAAAGCATTGTATGAAACTAGCAACACAAATCGCATTTTGTTCCTGAAAACTAAATTGCTAGGCATTAAGATGGATGGAAATGAATCTATTAGTTCCTTTTTGGGTCGCATTAAAGAGGTGAAAGACAAGCTAGTAAATATAGGGGAAACTATTTCCAACACCGATCTAGTGACTATTACCTTAAATGGTATGCTAGAAGATTATCATATGTTCATAACAGGTCCTGCAGCAAGGGAGAAACCTCCTACGTTTGAAGAACTGATAGGTATTTTGCTACAAGAGGAAGAGAGGCGCGGGAATATGAAGCCTCAGAGTAAATATTTGGCACTGTGGTCAAATAATAGATCTGCGAGAGGGAGATCAGGAGTAAGAGGCAGAGGAGGCAGTTCATGACAGAGAGGCGGTTCATGGCAGAGAGGCAGTTCATCGCAGAGGAGACAATCTCCAAATCAAGGTATGCAATCTGATAGTAATGAGTCAAAGAGTTATTTTTATTGTGGTCGACCTAGACATATGGTTAAAGAATGT
>JASDQU010170642.1:0-21174 GCA_032191745.1 Picea mariana | reverse complement strand
GAAGGAAATGAGAGAGATTTAGAAAATGTTTATGAACAGTGTGGGGCCCTCATCATTATAAAGCCAATGATTATAGGAGAGGAGCCCGTCTTGCTTTTTAAGATAAATTTTTGAGAGAGCATCAGCCTTTTTATTTTTTTCTCTCGGGGTATGTAGGTATGTGATATGTCTGAACTTTTGTTGGAGCTCCCGAGTTCTATCCATCCAACCAAGGAGAGTGGTAACCTGTAACTTGTTTCTTGATTTTAACCACTCTATTATGATTTTAGAATCTCCCAGGAGTTGAAGGTCGAGAAGGTTATGCCTAGTCACCAGGAGGAGTGATGCCCAGGCCCCCAACATTTATGCCTTTGTGTTGGATCCAGGGCCACCATTAAGTGTCCAATAGATGAAAGATGTCTTTGAAATATGCAGATGGCCGCCAACACCACAGTTGAGCCCATTTGAGAGAGTAGCATTGTCAAACCACACTGTGGGAAAAGTTGAAGAGAGATTTGGGCAACGAAGGAGTTTTGCATGATGTAATCTCCGATGAGAAGTAGACCAAGAGTCAAAGGCACCTAGGGATCTGTGGACCACCCCCGAGATGGAGGGAGTCAAGCTACCAAACACTGTGGTGTTTCTTTCTAGCCAAAGGAACCAGCAGATAAAGGAAGGTAGAAGGAGAAAGGCACAATGGTGTAAGCTCCACGCAATGAGACAGTCCCATAAAGTTGGGCCTTGCCAGGAAAAGGTTGTTGAAGAAAATATGCCATATGTGCCCAAACTTCTCTGGTGAATGGACAGTCAATGAAACTGGGGTTGATCTTCCCCTTTTTTCGAAGAGTGTCCCAAGTATTTATTTTGCAGTCCAGGGAGAGCCAAATGAATAGTTTGATCTTCATCGGCAGTTTCCAGCTCCAAATAATTTTTCTCCAGTGATCTATAGGTAGCAGCTAGAGAAAATGTGTAATGGTTGTATAGAAATTGTTGAGTGAAGGGTGCCCAGAGGCATCGCCACCGATCCAAAGGAGTGTGTCCTCTTTTTCTTATAGTTTAATTCCTGCAGTTGTAAGAGAGGAGGTAAAAATTTTCCATTCTGAAGCTAATACCGCTCCCATGCCTATATCTTCACATGTGCGGCAGCAATGAGAGAAAGTGACCATGTCACTTGGACATTTTGCTTGGCTGAGATAATATATATGTAAGGCATGTATATGGTCCAGAAGTTGTGCCAAAAGTAATGAGGAGGCTCCCAAGCCTAGAATACAGTCCCTTCCAATAAGGATGGACTGACTCATTCCCGGATACCAAGAGAGCCAGAAAGTTAATAGTGGGGCAGTCTTGGCCAGATTTCTCCAGGTATAGGATGCAAAATGAGGAAATACTGGGGGTGATCTAAGCCAGGTAGAGACAGAGAGATGGGGAAAGTACTTGTCGAAGATCACTGAGTGCCGAATCCCTAAAGAAAAAAGAATCCACCAAAGAGTATTTGCAGTAAGAGCCAGATTGAAGAGGTGTATGTTTCGAAGGCCCCATCCTCCTTTTCATTTTGGTTTTGCAATTATAGTCCGGCTATATAGGGGGAGGGGGACGAACACCCCAACCATAGAAAGTTGTAAGTAAGCTTGCGGAGTTTATGAAGCACAGTGACTGGGAGAGAAGACAATGCCATCCAATAAATTGGTTGGCCTTCGAGAACTTCTTTTAAGAGGATAAAACACCCACCGAGAGAGAGCCAACGATTACACCAGTTCCCAACTTTTTTTTTCAATTTTTCGAGGATCCAGTTCCAGTATGAGACCCTGTAGATGTCTACCTTAATAAAATATCCAAGATAATCAAAACCTTTTGACAGATTGGTGAAGGTGTGGGGGAAGAGTGACTGGAGAGAGAAAAGGGACTGATCGGTGAGGTTTGAGAAATGAAAAGTAGACTTGTCCCAGTTTATATGAAGGTCAGTGGAATTACAAAAGAGTAGTAAAATGGAGTTGATTTCTCGCCATTCCATTAATGAATCATTTGTCATGATCAAGACATCGTCAACGAAGAGAAGATGGAGGATATTTAATAGCCTTGAGACTTTTACCCCTGTCAGGTTGCCTTGCAATTGGCTGCACTTGAGAAGAATGGGCAGTCCTTCCATAATTAGAATGAAAAGTAAAAGAGATAGTGGGCAGCCTTGGCACAAGCCTCTGCCACTATGGAATAAAGGTGAGGGTTCACCATTGACTAGCACTGAGAAAGTGGTCATCATGACACAGCCCATGATCCAATTGATAGTTTTCAAGATGAAACATGTTTGTACCAAAATCAACCGGAGAAAGTCCCATTCGATGCAGTCAAAGGACTTTTTTAAATCTAATTTTAGAATCGGTGCCTTTGCTTTTTTTATTTTTATACGATGGAGACATTCTTGGGTTGTTCCTATAGCATCAAGAATTTGTCTGCCTTGGAGAAAGCCTAGTTGTTCATTGTACAGGGAGCGGGAAAGAACAAATTTTAGACAGTTGGCTATCATTTTTTTGATCAATTTGTAGCATAAGTTAAAAAGTGAGATAGGTCTGTAGTCTCCAAAGGATAGGGGGGTATTTTCTTTCGGAATCAGGGTCAGGTAAGTAGATTTTAACAAGCCAGAAAGTTTACCCCGAAGCCTGGAGTCTTCGAACAGATTTAGTAGTTCAAGTCCTACTAGATCGAAATAATGGAGAAAAAAATCGACGATCCAACCGTCCGGACCTGGGCTCTTATCAGTTTTAAAGGAGAGAAGGATGTCTTTTACCTCCTGTAATGAACAAGGTCAATCCATGATGCTATTGTCCTCCGTCATTGCCATTCTGAGATAGAGGTTGGCCACACTAACTGGATCGGCCAATTGGGGATCCAATTTAGCTCCATAAAACTTCTTGAAGTGTTCAGAAGCTGGTAATTTTAGTGATTGTCGGTCCTTTATAGAGTTTCCTGCACCATCTGTTATTGCCCAAATGTGTTTTTTATTTCTGCGGTTGCTAGCATAGGCATGGAAGAACTTCGTGTTGTTGTCCCCACACTTGAGCCAAGTGGCTCTGCTACGTTGGCACCATAGTGCCACTTCAGCCAGGAGGAGGCAATTTCGCTCTGTCTCCAGACAGTGTATATCTCTGTCACAGTTATGCAGAATGTCATTCTTGAGGGAAAGTTCCAGCAACGTATTCTCCAAATCCAGAAGTCATTGTAATCTGGTGTTTCTTTGTGTAATCGCCCATCTGTGAACCAAGCGCTTGAGTGTATTTAGTTTTCCTACCAAACGGAGCTGGAAATTACTTTCAGTGAGATAGAACGGATTCGTCCACACTTGCTTGACTAAACGGTGGAGATCCGGCTCAACTAACCAGCTTGGATTAAATTTAAAAGGGTAAGAAGCTTTTCTGCAAGGTGTCAGTTGCAAAAGGATCGAGGTGTGGTCTGAGAAGAAAGGTGCTTCAACCCAATATCTAATACAATCCATCTTGGTAGTCCAGTTCGCTAAGAGGACAAAACGTTCTAAGTGTTTGGAGATCGTCGTCGGCCCCATGCATCCATTTCACCAGGTAGGCATGATGGCAGCTGGATTAATGTCTACCAAATCATGAGCAAGAAGAGGCGAGGAAAAGTAGGTGGATAATGGGTCCATCATGGCTATGGAACCCCAGATTTCATTTTTGTTGGTTGTGAAATTCATATCCCCGACTAATATCAAATCCTTACCTGAAATTAATCCTCGGCTAGCCACATTATCCCAAAATGTTTTTCGATCATAACAAGGAGCGTACATGTTTAGGAAGGTAATCGAATGAGCATTCCACAGACAAGTACCCATCAGGAGAATACTGTCGCTATAGAGTGAAGGAGCAAGTGTGAACTTTGTAGGATCCAAGGTGACGGCTAATCCACCCAAAGTACCCAAAGCACTAGCTAAAGTTGAAAACCAATCTAGCCGAAAGTTGTAAAGGAATTTTCTCGCTTTTGAGCCAACCACAAGTGTTTCCTACAGAAAAATTATATCTGGAGTGGTCTTGTAGAGAAGGTGTCTGGAGGAGGAAGATTTTAGGGTACCCCCCACCCCTCTGATGTTTAGAGAGAGAAATATCATTGTTTAACCCTTGCCAGAGCTTTGATGCCTCTAAGCGCCCCAAGTTCTAGTGGTGTAGTAGCAGAAGTAGTGACCGAGTCCTTTTTCAATATAGTCTCTTTTCGTCTGGCACTTCTTGTTTTGATCGGGGAGAGTGAAAAACCCCTGCCCTTTGACCAACTGAAGTTCTTATCCATTTTTTATTCAGAAGGAGTGACTGAGTTTGAAGTCGAGGCCAAATCCAAAGAGCCAATAATGGCTTTCCCTGCGTAAGTAGGTAAGGAGATAGGGGAGTGGACCTCACGAAAGGAGGGAACCAGTCTATCCAGGAGCTCAGCCAAAGTGTCATTTTCAGGGTTAGATTATCTATCGCCCACAGGTACCTCATCAATGTGATCTGTAGTTTCCTCAGGGGTATCAAAAACAGTGGGTAAAAATTTACTGGCAGGTGGGCTAATCGTTGGTGTAGAAATAGTCTGTGAGGTAGTAATTGAGGGGGATGGACGCAAAGTAAATGAGGATGAGTGAAAAAATTGTGTAGGAGGGCAAAGTGGTCCAGTAGACTTTGAGGGGTCACCTGTTGAAGGTTTTTGGGGAGGCAAAGAGAGATGGTGTGGGTCGCAAGAGGGAGGTGAAGGGGCTAATGTGGCAGATGGGGAAGAGTTATCTAAAAGGTCCCTTTCCCAGCTAGTCAAGGAGAAATAAAGGGAGGGACAGTGTAGTCTTAACTTACCAGTAATTGTGTCAGGAGCAATGCGAACCAGTGAGCCTGGTGGGTCAGGATGAAGAGTTGAAGTGTGCTTCCCTGGTGAATCTTGTTTTGTAGAGAGCTCTAGCAATGTATTTTCTGACAAGTCCTCAGTGTCTTTGCTAGTGCATTGTTTTTGGAGGTGGCCCATATGTCTACAGAGTGTGCACCTGAATGGTATACCAAGATAATTGATGTTTTTTCAGATGGTGTGGCCCCTTCACTCAATGTCAATCGATTCCTAAAAACCATCGTGTATGTATAGTTCCACAAGGAGTCTGACTACTTTTTTGTTTGGAGAAGTTAAGACTTTTGTATCAATGGTTATGACAATACCCAGACTGGATCCTATGGCCTCCAATACTTTTAAGTTCCTGAGGTAGAGAGGGAGCCCTCGGAGGAGGACCCAGACATGATGAAATCAGAAATAATATTGAGTAGGATTAAAACTTATGCTCCACCTTTTGAGCATGAGGCTCCCTCCATCATATAACCAGTGGCCATTTAGTAGCAAGGAGGCGTCCTCCAGAGAGTGTAGCTGAAAACCAAACCACCCATGAGTAAGGTAATAAATAGCTGGTGAGTAGCCAAGCAATGGCTTCTAAGACGACTAAACCTAGGACACAATGTCAGTCCTGTAGAGAAACCTGTATGAAAACCTTCCTACTAGTGTGCAAAGAACCAAGTTTATTGTGTCTTTAAGTCCCACGTCGTCTCCAAGTACCAGCTGCTTTTTAGTTTTCTTTGGGCACCAAGGCCGAAGAGGAGAGCTCCTAACACCTGAAGTGGTTTTGGAAACCTTTGGTCTAGCAGAGGCCGAGGGTCAATTGGATGGAGACAGATTATGTGCAGTCGAGGTACTAGTTTGTCTCATCTGTAACTGGTGTGAGTGAGGGGAGTAGTATGAAGGGGCGAGAGAGGGAGTCCTAGAAGAGGGAGGGATGGGAGAAATAAAAAGAGCGGGAGGCATAGTTACAGTAGGGGGAAGTGATGTTTGGTGGGGAAAGTGCAGGGCCGGACAGAGAGGTGGTTGGGAAGGAGCATTCGGGCCCAGAGTGTGTTGCAGGAAAGGATAATAATGGAAGGATTTAGTGTGTACGAAAGTCGAGGGAGAGAGGTCTAAGTTTTGCTAGAATGCATCATCATCTGCGCCCATGAGAGCGTTGACTGAAGCCTCCATGGAAGATTCTTCCCAAACTTTGAAGTACCCACTAATGAGGACAAGAGGAGGGGCCCAAATGGCGGTTATTGGACGGAAACCAAGTTGACAGGTTTGCACAGAAACAAGTGGAAATGATAGGGGAGAGAGACGGGAGCGGCTTCAAGTAATGACGTTCAGGGAGAGATGATGAGAAGTAAGGTGGTTAGTGTGCATGCTAAATAGTATGGGATCTCGACTGATCTGAGGAAAATGCAGAGCTAGGAGGGTTCGTCCATGTAAACTTGACACAAAAAATTATACTATGTTATAACATATATAATAAAATATTAGAATTACAATATTATAATATAACATATATTTTAACATATGTTAAAATATATGCTATCTATATAATATTTATTTTATATGTATTGCATATAACATATTATAATATATATATTATATATGTTATATATATAATATGTTATATTATAATATATATGTTGTAATTCTAATGTTATAACATATTATAATAACATGTTATATAATATATTATAACATAATATATGTTATATAACATCAATATATATATAATATATGTTATATAATATATTATAATATAACATATATATAATATATGGTTTTTTTTTTTAAATTAGGGTTTGTATTAATTCCTGTCAAAAAAACATATGTCTGTGAGGCAATTAGCTACATGGCAGCGGTGCCCTTGTGGGAAACTACCGCGCTAGGTGTCCAAGTTCAAAGGTGGCAACGGTGCCCATTTGGGAAACCACCGTTTCCAAGTTTCATGCAAAGGAGGTAAGATAATCTATGGGGCCATGTAGGGACAAAATACTAACAAAGGAAAAAATAGAGCTAGAGGTGTTGAACCGAAAAATAGAAAACATTAGAAACCTGGTCCTAGTCGCGGCCCTGCGTAAACCTATTTCACCTGTTCTTTTCCTTTGTCACGGTCAGCCATGGTCTGTCGAAGATCCTGAAGGAAAGCCATCAGGGCGTCCACTCTGCTCGAGCGGTCGACGTCCCTGTTCTGTAAGTCAACCATGGCCAATTTGATATCATCTAGGTCTTTTTTCATATTTCTCAGAGTATTTAGGAGCTCGGTTCGATAATAACACTTGTCATAGAAAGTATTGGGGTGGGTGGACTGCGGAGAGGAGGAGGAGGATCTCTAAGGGGAGGTGGAAGGAGAGGTGGTGAGGGGGGGACGAGGAGGGGAGGTCAGATAAGAGGGAAGTAGAGGGGGAGAAGGGGGAGGTGGTGCATATCCTAGTGAATTGCCAAGTAGATCGAACCACTCGAGCATATAGATGTAGAGATTTGAGAGGGGAGTGAGGTCAAGGGCGGGGTTGCAGGGTGGTTGTTCATGAGCGGGCACAATTACAAGACCCAAGGGAGGGGGAAAGACCACTTCAGGGGGGTGATCAACTATGGGAGGCAAAGGAGAGGGAGGAACCGCATCAGGGGGGTGATGGACATATGCATGAGGGGGGTTGACAGCTTCACAGGGAGAGTCTAAGGTTGGCGGTTTCCTCCCCCAGGCCTCCTACCAGGCTTCTCCCCACTTTGGCTTGCCCCGGGGTCGGGGCATGATGAACGACGAGCTTGGGAGGGAGGAGCCCCACAGAAAAAAGAAAACCAGAGGTCGCACCAGAACTCGGTCGCAGAGTGAAGGAATGGATGAGCCCGGGAGATTTGGCTCTGTGAATTTCGAGCGAGCGAGTGAGGAGAAAGAGGCCACATTTCGACTTTAGGATCCGGCTGGAGCTGAAGTGACTGGAAGGACTCTCTGCACAACGCCATGAAGATGCACAGGCCACAGAGCTTCTAGTGCATGTGAGTTGCGGGGTGTAAATGAGAGATAGAGAGTGGCGGCAGATAGTTTAAAATCTAGAGGTGACAGGAGAGGGGATATGGCAATGGACATACCCCAGGTGGCATGTGGCCTGGCCAATTGACCTTGTCCCAACTAACACTCGTCATATCACAGTGACACCCCATCTAGGGTATGTTATAACATATGTTATTATAATATATTATAACATATATAATAATATATCTTTGTTATATAAGTTACTCTCATCCATACAAGACCTATCCTATATATAAGCTAGTACATGTATTCATATCTAAGTTGACATATATTATGGCTTACACATACACATTTCATAGTAATGGAAGGAAGTTGACTGTCCTACCCACCCCTAGTTATATAGCTAGTTTTAAATGCAAATACATATTCATGCTTTACAATTAATTGAATGAATGGCCAAAATGTATAATATATTATATTATATAATATGTATAACATAATATATTAACATATGTTATAATATAATATAACGTATATATATTATAACATAACATGTGTTGTTATAATATATTATAATATATATATGCTATATTAAAATATTATAATATATATAATATGTTATAATATATGTTATGTTTTGATATCAAATTGTTACAAACTTGGTTTTATATCTGTTGGGCTATGCCACACTTAAACTCTTGTGGAATTTAATACATTGTAACATACCCAATCTATTTAGACTGGATTAGGTCACTTAAAAACTTACAATAATTTCATTTGTATATATATATATATATAACTTTAAAAAGAGAAACATGTTCTGTAATTACATAAAGTTATGTGGAAAATAACAGTAAATATATACATACAACATACACAATCAATGCACATAAATATAACAAATGTATAAATACGCAGCATGTAAATTGATACACAATCGATACTTATCTTTTAGAAAAGTTCACCAACTGCGTCCAGACCTTCCACGATCCTCCCAGCCTTAGCCATGCTGCTCATCACTCTCAGCAGTGGGTCACCCCTGAGTTGGGACTAAACTCCACCCGGGTAAAGAGATTCCTAGGCTAGGCTGAGACAAATCAGACAACAGGAAGGATCTCATTTTCGGGAGCCAACTCAAACTAACAGCCTACAACCTCTTATTCCCCACATGCTTGTCAGACCCCAGGAAGTGTGCCCCTTCTCTGCTCAACAATCCTTTGGCTGCCCAACTTTCCTTTCAGGGCTTCAACAACAGGCTGAACAAGAATTCTCATAGCACTATAGTTACAGTTGGGATCCCTCAGGAAATCACTTTCCCAGCAAACTCTCTCACCTGGAGAGAGTTTCTCATAGGCTTGACAACCTACCTCTTCAGTCCTGCGGGCCTGACAACCTGCTTCTTTAATCCATCTCTCTATCAACCAGATAAAGGCTCAGATGAAAGCAATGACAGAAAACAGGTATATAACATATGATGGCAGCAATAGGAATTAGTTAAGGAATAATATTGGCTCGGGTACGGTACAGTGTTGGATCAAGTATAGTACGGGTATGCTACCCATGACAGGGAGGTACTGCGTACATATTATAGGTTGCAGAGGTCGAACGATGGAAGTCCCAGCGTGAAAACGATGGTAGACTGGTGAAATCGTGAAAAATGCTCGAGTGACTGGGGAGAATCCTCCCCAATAAACATTTTTTCCTCACATATAATTGCATGTACCCTGATTGACACACGACCCTCCAGGAGCTCATTCTTCTCTACTTGTAGATCATTTCCCTTCACATAAGAACTTAGGATAATATGAGATTTATCCTTGCCTTAGTATTTTTAGGAATAATAATATAATATTCCTTGGTAATAAGCCCTCTAGCTTAGCTCATTTTCCTAGGCTCTTAGCCCCTCCCTTTCCCTTATTGGTGGAGTTTAGTCCCCCATACTCTTTTATCGTGGTCAGTCTACATGAAGCGATGTATTATAATAATGATATGAGTTTTTACATATACAAAAATAGGCTCACTGGCCTTTAAAATCTAGGCTCTTCGACCTAATCATCACATAAGCCTCCTAGATTATAATCACCTAGCTCACCAGCCTATAAAACATGTTTACAATTCACCAGGGACTCGGTCTTGGGGTATTAGATTCCCCTCCCCTTATTTATGCACTATCCTTATTGCATCTTATTTACATATTACCATCAAAAATTTCAAAAATCTTCAAAAAGATGTGGGTATTCTGCCCACATAGCATCTTCATGCTCCCAAGTTGCATCTCTAGGATTGTACTAGGTCCATTGGACCTTTACTAACTCTATGGCTCGACTTTGGAGCTGCTTGATCTTTCAATCCAGTATGCACACCAGATGCACTTGAAAAGCGCCTTCTTGCTCCACCTGAATCACATTCCAATCAATACCATGATTAGCATCAAGTATATATTTTTTGAGCAATGATACATGGAATACATTATGAATAGACATTGATGCAAGTAATGCAAGCATATAAGCTATAGGCCCAATCCTCTCTAAGATTTCAAACGACCCACAATAATGAGATGCCAACTTTGAACAATTTCTCAACTTCAGGGAACTTTTGTTGGCCTTAAATTTCAAGAATACATGATCACCCACTTTAAATTCCTTGTGAGTTCCACTCTAGTTTTTCTACCTATCTTGAGCAGCCTTTAAATTCTTCTTTATTTTTTACATCTATTCTTCTATTTCCTTGAGCAACTCTGGCCCAACCACTGCTCTATTTGTTGGGTTGTCCCAGCTTACAGGTGTGTTGCACCTTCTGCCATAAAGTGCCTCAAATGGGCTCATATTTAGATATGCATGGTAACCAATGTTATAAGCAAACTCTATCAAGTGTAGGTAGTCTTCCCATTTTGATGGTTTATCCATCACATACATCCTCAACATATCCTCAATCACTTGATTCACCCTCTTTATTTTCCCATCAGATTCTAGATGATAAGTTGTGCTAAAATTCAAATTTGTTCCAAATCCTTTGAATAAACCTTTCCAGAACTTTGAGGTAAACCATGGGTCTCTATCAGACACATTTGTCTTGGGTATACCATGCAATCGAGCAATTTCCTTCACATAAATATCAACAATGTTAGTTGCATTGTGAGTAAGCTTCACTGAAATGAAATGGACAGCTTTGGTAAGCTTGTCCACCACTACCATGATTGAATCATGTTGCTTGCTTGTTCTGGGCAGTTTGGTGATTAAGTCCATTGTTACCACTTCCCATTTCCACTCAGGGATGGGTAATGGTTGTAGCAACCCAGTTGGGTGTCTATGCTCAGCCTTGACCTTTTGACACTCCAAACATTTGGCAATGTACTCAACAACTTATTTATTCATGTCTGGCCAATAATATTGGCTATTGACAGTTGCAATAGTTGTATGATATCTTAGGTGTCCATCATAAGGTACATTTTGCATTTTCCTCAATATCAAAATTTTTAATTCTTGCGAATTTGGTACATAAATTCTTCTTCTATACCTGAGAATTTCATTGTTCCCCAGCTTGTAGTCTTCAATTTTATGTTGCAAAATACCTTGTTGTAATTTTTCCATTAATTCCATATATTGAAAATTTGATTTTGCAGCCTCTAAGATTCTTCCTTTCAAACCAGATCGGTACATGATGATGGTTGTAACATGCAATTCATGCACTTTTCTGCTGAGTGCATCAACCACCTTGTTTTATTTCCCTTAGATATGCTTTATATCAAAGTCGTATTCACTAAGAAATTCTAACCACTTTCTCTGCCTGGCATTTAGAGTTGGTTGTCTGAATAAATATTTTAGACCATGATGGTTTGTCCTTAGCTTAAAAAATTTTCCCATGAGGTAGTTTCTCCACTTCTTCAAGGCATGCACTATGGCTTCCAACTCCAAATCATAAGTGGCATAATTCCTTTCATGCTCCTTCAACTTCCTTGATTCATAACATACAGCATACCCATTTTGACTGAGGACTCGACCAAGTCCTTATTTGAATGCATCTATGCATACCATGAAATATTCATTTGGATCAGTAATCCTTAGAATTGGAGCATTGGTTAATAATTTCTTCAAGTGTTGGAAACTCCTTTCACATTCCAATGTCCATTGAAACTTCACTCCCTTCTTTTGCAAGGAAGTAATCGGGTATGCAATCTTTGAGAACTTGCAATAAATATTTTGTAGTAGCCTGCAAGGCCCATGAAGGATTTGATTTCTGTCACATTCTTAGGTGTTGACCACCCTTTAATGGCCTCAATATTTTCATGTTCCACTGTTATCCTCTCCTCAGATATGATATGCCCCAAATAATGAATTTTGTTTTGATAAAATGAGCACTTGCTCAATTTGGCATACAACTGATGCTCCATTAATACTTGTAATACCATTTTCAAGTGTTTCTCATGTTCCTCTTCTGACTTGGAATATATAAGAATTTCATCCAAAAAGACAATGACAAACTTATCTAAGTACTCTCTGAAAATGCCATCCATTAAACACATGAAGACAACTAGTGCATTTGATAACCCAAATGGCACCACTGTGAACTCATAAAGATCATACCTTGTTCTGAAAGAAGTCTTGTTGATGTCTTCATATTTAATTCTTAACTGATGATAACCTAACCTGAGATCAATCTTGGAGAATATTTTTTCATTCTTAAACTGATCAAAGAGGTCATCGATCCTTGGCAAAGGATACTTATTCTTTACAGTTACTTTGTTCAACTACATGAAGTCAATGCGCAGACTCAATGTTCCATCCTTCTTCTTCACAAATAAACTAGGGCACCCCAAGGGGACACACTTGGGCGTATATAACCCTTATTCATAATCTCTTGAAGCTACATTTGCAACTCCTTTAGTTCTGGTGTACTCATCCTGTAAGGAGTCTTGGATACTGGAGTTGCTCCAGGCATCAGATTTATAGAGAAATCAATATCTCTTTTAGGGGGTAATCCTGGTATTTCTTTAAATACGTCATCAAACTCCTTTAGGACTGCATAATCTTCAATATTTGACACCTTATCCTTAGGTGTTTCTTCCATATGAGATGCAAATAATTGACAACCTTTTATATAACATTTCTTCAACTTGAATGCTGAAATTTCTCTAATAGCTACTGCCCTGGGAATTCTCTGGACTGTCCTTAGGTTCCCTTTCTCATCCAGGAAAGTAAATGTCTTGTTATGACAGTCCAAGACAACATGGTGTTGGTCCAACAAATCCATCCCAATTAGACATTCATAGGAACCTAAAGGAAAGATGTTCAAATCTTCCTTGGTGCTTATCCCATTCATGCCCACTGGACATGACTTAACCATCTCGTTAAATTTTATTTTGGATATGGTAGCTAGCTGCACCAACCAATATTTTTCATGATTGCTTCTTCACAAATGAAATCTTTCCACCATATTAAGATCTATATAACTATGACTATTTCCTGACTCAATTAAAATGGCAATGGTTTGGTTGTTGATCGTACCTTCCACTTCAATCATGTGTCATTGAAACTATGATTTCTTGTTGTCCAGGGATGCATAGATCATTGGTACATTTATTCCCATGTCCTCCATTTTTTATTTTTATTTTTACATTGTGAACAACTCTCACTTTTTCATTTTTGTGGGAAAAATATCTATACATATGATTTCTCTGACAACCTCAGTATTGAATTGGTGGTTCCCTTGGTCTTTTCCCACCTATCTCAGACGTTCTAGGCTCTCTAGAATTTGGTTGTCCCTGAGGAATATTTCTTAAGAATGGTGGCTTATTCCCCTTCTTCCTCTTCCATGAACTTCTTCTTGTCTTCCCAAAATTTCTGGAAAGTTGGATTTCCTTTATGTTGATCATATAGGCATTTAGCTCACCTTATGGTCTCTTCCAATGTTTTGGGATCATCATATTGAATCTTATCAGTGATGAATGATGGCAACCCACTCAAATACCTCTGAATCTTAATTGTCTCATCCTTGATGAAGGAGACATACTTCAATAGTTTCAAAAACCTTCTTTCATATTCATCAATAGTCATACTTCCAAGCTTGAGTTCAAAGAACCCTTTCATTTTCTTGTCATAATATATCTTAGTCAAGTATTTATTTTCAAAATACTTCTTGAATTCCTTCCAAGAAACATTTTTCTCTTTAAGGTGTTACACCTGCACAAGTTGGTCCCACCACATGGATGCCTTTCCCTTGAGCTGATAGATAGAAATTCTTCCTTCTGCATGTGAATAATAATTATGCAATTTAAAGTACTTTCTCATGCCCAACAACCATGTCTCTACATCTTCATCCTTATTGTGCTCACCATTAAATGTAGGAGGTTTGATTTTTTTCATTTCTCCTCGCAGTTCATCTAACCCGGACCTCTTGTTATGCTTCCTGACATGGGATGAACTGGAGCTACTGTGTTCTCTCTTACTGGAATGCCTTAGGGAGTGATGGTGATGCCTGCTAACACTTCTTGATCTTCCTTTCCAACCAGGAGACCTATGACTTCCCGATTTGCTTGAGTCATTCTCCTTATCCAATTTCTTTTCAATTATGTTCAGGCTCTGCATTAACTTCATGTTGAATTCCTCATGTTGCTCCTTGGATTTCAAAATCCTTTCATTATCAACTTTATGACTTTGGACATCTTTCTGCAAATTTTTAATGGTCTCTACCATATTCATATTTTCGTCATTTCCTTCTCCATGTCCATTGGAGTTTGTTACTTCAATACCCATATGGACATCCATCCCTCTAATCTCATCTTCCTGGTTGTAAGTCCCACGTGCATCCTCCATTCATTTGCACTCTGTGTTGAACGTTATCTGATCTAGTTGTTGTTAACTCTACAAAATGTGCAGCCAACATTGTTAACTCAACAATTTTATGAAAATATGAACCATTCTGGTTCAATAATATAACAGGCTTCTTTCTTCTGATTTTCTGAGAAATTTTTGTTTAGCTTAATTTTCTGGGTGAGCAGTTATATTTTATTTTCCAAGATATTTCCAATGACTTCTCCCTTACTCAATTCTGAGTCTTGAGCAAAAAGTTGTGGATATTTGAACAAATGTGCTTCCTGGGAGGTAATCCATGTACAGATCTTCTTCTTTCTCAGAGTCGAATTGGATCTTGGATCCATACTGGATCCTCTCTTAAGGTTTACTGGCCTTATTTACTTATTTAGGTGCATGTCCATACAAATCAAAAATCCCACGGGATCCTTTTCTAAGCCTCTTTCAGTCCTAAAAATAAATTTTCAGGCACTAGCCCTTTTTTTTCGGCCCCCAATCTCATGTGACCATGGCCTATGATCAAGCACTTAACTAAAAGGTGATTTTTCTGGAGCTTAGGGAGTTCGAGGCTCCAGAACGTCAGCTTCGAAGGCTCTTACTACCTTACCCCTTATTTCTCCTGAACGCCAAACTTACGAACTTGTGCACAATACATCTTCGAAGCTTCGGGACTCTGTTGCTTCAGAGCTTCGAGAGTTATTTCTATATATTATATATTTATATAATAACATATATAATATATTATATAACATATATAATATATTATATAACATATATTATATGTTATATATTATAGCATTGGTTATATAACAATTTTTATTTTTTTCCAAAGAAAAAAAGTGTAATTTGATTTCATCATTTGAGAACAAAATTACATTTTGCATATACACCTCTTCGTGTATTCCTCTTACATTGGATTTTATAGCCTGATTGCTATTAATGATAACAAATGTTATAATAAATACACACACACACACACATTATATAATGGTAGAAGTGTTCTCAGACACACTTTTATTAAATAGGAAAAGAAATTGCATATGAGAATTTACAAGAGTTTACACTCGAACACACCAACACTCTTGCAATGAGCTATATATAAGCTAAATGTCCTAACAAACTCTAGTTATGGATCACTTATTAAATAAACAAGTGTCCATTTACAATAAATGTTATCTTAACAATCTTATAACTATACTCCTAATTTAGAGCCTAAGATATGACACATTTCTAGAGTCATATCTTTCACAACAATACTCTATTTCTAAATGTCTTCATTTATTAATCAAATATTCTAGATTATTAATTTATGATTCTAAATTAATAATTATTTTATCAAAGTATTTTAAACTATGATATTTGTATTTTGGATCATCTAAAATTCCCCCCTATGATTCAAAGATACATTACAACAGATACCAGGTTCATCCTTGACCTTAGTAAATTTTATTCTGCCAAGAGGTTTCATGAATATGTCGGAGATTTGATCTTCTTAAGGACAATAAATTGGCTTCATGACATCCTTTGCAATGAGTGATCTGATATGATGATACTTGGTGTCCACATGCTTTGTCTTTGAATGAAAAACTATATTCTTGGCAAGCTTAATGGCAGACTGGCTGTCGATGAATAATGATGTAGCTTCTGCTTGAGAAATGCCCAAGTCCTACAAACTCTGCATAACCAAACAATTTCACATGTTGCTTCCCATGCTGAGATGTATTATGCTTCTGCTAAAGAAGTGGCCATTGTAGCTTGTTTCTTACAACTCCAATACATTGTTGTTGAACCCATGTTCATTAAATAACCTGATGTTGATGTTCAATCATCAATACTTCCAACAAAGTTGGCATCTAAAAAACCACCAAGTACAAAATTTTTAGTCTTTTTGTAAAGAAGACCAAAATCTTTTGTTCCTTGGATATATCGAAGAACTCTTTTAGTTGCATTCTAGTGGTTGTCCCGTGGTTGCTACTTAAAGTGTGAAAGAATACTGACTGCATAAGATAGATCTGGTCGAGTGTTTGTCAAATAAATCAAGATGCCAATTAGTTGTCTATAAGTAGTGTTGTCTACCATTTCCCCCCCTTCAAATTTTGAAAGTTTCAAGTGTTGTTCCATAGGGGTAAGACCTGGTTTGCAATCCTGCATTCCAAATCGTTGAAGAATTTATGTTGCATACTTACTCTGAGAAATGAAAATAGATGTGGACGTTGGAATACTTCAATTCCAAGATAGTAGTGAAGGAGTCCCAAATATGTCATCTTAAAACCTGCATGTAACTCCTTTTTCACCTATGCAATATGATCATCATTGTTTTCTGTAGTGATCAAATCATCTACATACATAACAAGAATCACCAGATATGGACCCTGTTGATGGATATACAAAGTATCATTAGATTCACTTCATTGAAAACCAACTTTCCTAAGGTATTCATCCATTTTGGTATACCAAGCTCGGGGAGCTTGTTTTAACCCATATAAAGCCTTTATTAATTTGCAGACTTTATGTTCCTGCCCTTCAATTTCAAAACCTGGTGGTTGTTTCATATATACATCTTCTTGTAAGTCTTCATTGAAAAAATAACTTTTTACATCCATTTGATGAACTTTCCATCCTTTCTGAGTGGCCAATGCAACTGTTAATTGGATGGTATTCCATTTAGTTGTAGGAGCAAAATTTTCCTCATAATCAATGCCTTCCTGCTACGCAAAATATTTATCCACAAGTCTTGTTTTATACTTGTCAATTTCTCCATGTTGGTTGTATTTAATTATGTAAGCCCATTTGCATCTGATGGGTTGAACACTCGTAGGACAATCAACAAGTTTCCAAATGTTGTTATCAATTACTGCTTGATACTCTTCAATCATAGCATGTTGTCATTCTTTATGTTTTACTGCTTCTTTGTATGTGGAAGGTTTAGTAAAATCATTTGCTACCAAGACAAAATTTCCTTCATTGGTGTGTGATCCCCTTGTTCCTATTTTATTATGCTCATCGGGTCATACATCTTTCAAAAGTTGAACTGCCCATTTTGGTAGTTGATGTTCACTTGTTTGGGGATCTAAATTACCATTATTGTAAATTGAATTAATGTAAACTGATGTTCATCGATCAATTGAAGATTCTGGAGGTGGAGAATCATTGTTAGATGAACTGTCGCTGCTAGGAGATTCTGATGAACTACTGGAAGACCCAGATGATGTTGTTGAAGTAAATGGACTAGATGTATCATCTTCATATGAAGAAAAATCAAGTTCATACCAATTATGTGAATTTGGTTGACTTTGCATTTTTCTTTTTCTTTTCATCATTGTTTTCATATTATGTTTAACTAAATTAATCTTAACTAAGCCATCTTCCATAATCACTTGATGTCTTGCTTGTCGAACCGTGACTAAATACAACAAATTCTTTTTAAAGGTTGGTACATACCATACATTTGAAATCATTCTTTCTCCAATATCAAGTAAATAAACTTTAACTACACCTTTTCCATAAGAAGTATGTTTGGTATTATCTGCAAGAAAGACGGAATTAATTAGATGGCATTCTTGAAAATTCCAAAAGAAGTCATGTCTGAAAGTCATGTGTTGAGATGCTCCTGAATCTAAAATCCAAGCATCTTCATAATCACTTTGAAAATCGGTGGAAATATGTAATGTTGAAGATGAGGTAAATACATATTTTGAACCATCATCATCTCGATCATTTGCAAATTGTGTTGTGTTTTGATGAAACTTGGAAATTTTATCAATGGAAGTTCGACAATCTTCTGCATAATGACCAACTTTGTTACATCTTCTACAAACAATTTGACTTAAATCTCTTCCTCTGCCTGGATTTTGTCCTCTGCCTCTATTTTGACCTATGTTTGGAGTTTTTCCTTTGCCTTGACTATTTCCTCTTCCTTGAAAATACCCTCTGCCTTGACTATTTCCTCTTCCGTGAAAATACCCTCTGCCTTGACTATTTCCTCTACCTTGAAAATTGCTCATGTCTGAAAAATTGTTTTCTCTACTTTGGCTTCAACCACGACTTTGTACAAAATGTCCTCTTCCTCTGCTTCTAGAACTGTCAGTTGAAGATTTACTTGTGATGACTTCTATGAAAAAAACATTTGCTCCAACTTGCTTTTTATTTCCAAAAGTTTTTTTTGTATTGAGATAACATTTCACTTAGCTCATCAAACGTAAGCTTGTCTAACTTTCCAGTTACTTGTAAATTTTCCAAAAAATGTGTATAGGAAGAAGGCAATCCAGCAATTAAAATTGTGGTCATGAAACTATCATCTATTGCTTGAAAACCAACATTTATTATTTCTTGTTTAATGTTCTTAAGTCTGAAAATATATTCATGTACATCACCTCCTTTAGTCAATTTTTGTTAGAGAAACTTTAATTGAATATCAACTTTCTTTGATTCAAGTTGAGTATCAAATAGATCCTTAAAACATTTCAAAGCAGACCATGCATCAGTATTATTTTCAATGTGGACATACATCTCATCATTAACTGAAGATTTGATGAGTGTTAATGCTTTGGCATTTTTAATTTCCTATTTTTCTAGTGTGGTTGCATCTGTAGGTTTATTTGGCTTAGTATCTTCATTACATATATCACGCCAAAGTTCATTATAAATGAGAGTGCTTTCAATGAGACATTTTCGTGTCTTGTATGATTTTGTGCCTTCAAGTTTATCGGAGTCAGAGAACAAATTAATTAACTTCAACATTGTAGTGTTGAATCTTCGCACCAAAAAGAATCAAGAAAAAGATATCAAGATGAGCAACACCACATGCATCACACAAAAAATGATCTATCGGGGCTTGGCCTTGACCCTCGTATAGTCGTTAAAGTAGGAGAAAAATGACTGAGCTTTGCACTTGGCTCTAGTCAAATTCTAGGTAACTTTCAAAATCTTACTCCTTACAATGTTCTTGCAAATTTTGAAAACATTACCCCCCCTCAAAGTAAAATTACTTTGAGTTACAAAAATTTTGTTACCCAAAAAAAAATACTGCATAAAATTCAAACTAATAAAAAAAAAGTGTGGTGCTTGTGCTTTGAAATAGAACTAAACCACAAAGAAAATGTTGGTCTGGTAAATGCTTTGAAGTTCTTACAGCCCATCAAAGACAAATATCTAAATATGGGTGATTGGATCACTACTACATATTGAAAAATTTGTGACGAAAGTACTCTTTCGTCACAACATGCAAGAGAAAAAGTTTTTTTTTCTAAATCTACCCCATGTTTGTCGCAATCTCAACACCTACAATTTGACTGAATTATAATGGTCAATGTTCAGCACATAAGCGATGACCTTAGATTGTCCGTCGCATAAGCGACGAATGTTGACCATAATAATTTAGTCAAACTTTACCGTTGAAAATGACCTAAAATAAATAGGTGGAAAAAAAAAATATTTTTTTAGGTCACTATTGTCACAATGGCGACGATAGTGACCTAAAATTGGCCTATAAATATTTGACGATTTAAAGATGTTGCGACAATCTTGCTATAACAACGACGGTTCTGAAAGGGTATTTTTGTGCGAGAAAATGCCGCGGAATGTTGTTAGAGGTGGGGGAAAAAGTAAAGCAGGTGAAAAGGGTGATGGTAGATGTTATTGGCCTTGTAAAAAATGTTGTCTCAGACATCCCATAAGAATTTTAATAAGAACAGCTACAAAACATTGTAGGAAATATGGTCACATTGATGGCGGATCGAATGAATATCGTCCCATGGTAATTAGCTATATATTCATTATCTTTTTTTTATTTTGTCAATTTTATATAAAATTATATATATGTATATATATTGTTTGAATGTTTGTTATACTATACACTAATTTTTCATGATTGTTTGTAATTATAAAGTTAGAGTTGCCCTCTAACTTTCCAGAATATTGCACCAAGTATTAGTAGAAATGATGTTGTACAAGCTAAGGAACATCATCATGACCAAGCAAATGAGGATCTCATGGAAGAAGATGATGGGACAAATCAAGTTAATGATCCCATGGAAGAAGATGACGGGACAAATCAAATGATCCAAGATTTGTTTTCGCAACCGGATGAGGATGGGGAAAATGTTGGTATTTATGATGAACCTCTATTAGAAAAGGCAAATAAACGACTTTATGAAGGATCAAGAGCAAATCTTCTCTCTGCTACATTGTTGCTGGTGAACTTAAAGGTTAAGAATATTTTTTCGAACACTTGTATGACATAGATACTAAGGTATGTAATATGTTTCATCTCATACTGTACATAAATGTTGTTTTTTTTATATTTGTTTTTAGTGTTAATTAATGTGTAAAATAAGAATGCATTTTTTACGATTAATACTCTTACATTAATTAGTTGTTTGTTATGTTGTAGATTGTTAGGTGAATTTTTGTTACCATTGTCAAATATTTTACCTCACACATATTGAGGTTTGCATGCCATTATGAAAGACATTGGAATGGATTATCAAACTATAGATGCATGTCCTAATGATCATATTATATATTATGGATAACATGCTTCGAAAACTAAATGTCTGTAATGTCTTATCAGTA
>JASDQU010170640.1:0-11855 GCA_032191745.1 Picea mariana | reverse complement strand
ACTCCCTTCTTGGTTAATAGAAATGGAGAACGCGAAAAGCCCTACAACACGGCCGTATGAATGCAGAAATTCATTGATCCCGTGTGAATTGGGTGGACAGTGGTCTCTGCTATTATTCTTCTCTCCACGTCTCATTCACCAATAACAGACGAAGATGGCTGCCGTGGCTATGGCGAAAGAGAGGACCCTGGAATTCGATTTCGAGAGCTATTTGTCTTCCAAGAAGAAGTCCCTGAAAGAGGCGTTAGAAAAAGTGATTCCGCAGAATCCTCCACCTGAAAAATATACACACGAAACTCAAATAAAACTACACAAAGCAATGAGGGATTATCTTTTAAATGATAATAAGAGAAATCACCTGCCTTCCGTGCTGTGCATTGCAGCCTGTGAACTTGTTGGAGGGAGCGAGGAAGCAGTCATGCCCGTTGCCTGCGCAATGGCAATGATAAAAACAGTGAGCGTAATACATCACGACTTGGTCATGGATATGATTGATTTCCGCTGGAAAGTAATTGAGAACTTCCAGCTTGAGAGGAAAGCCACCGATACTCTGGCGGGCTACGCCCTTCTTGCCCGGGCATTCGAACACATTGCAACGGCCATGAAGGTGGAAAATGATGAGATGATTGTGAGGTTGATTCGTGAGTTGGGTAGAACAACGGGTTCTCCGGAAGGGGTTGCAGGGCTACAGGCGATTGAGATTGTGGAGCGCGCGGGCAATCGTTTGGTGGAGGATTACCCTGACATTGACGTTCGAATTTTTGAGTGCTCGGCTGTGTTGGGCGCCATGGTTGGAGGGGGTTCAGATGTTCAAATCGAAAAAATAAGACCGTTTGGGCGATGTGTTGGGTGCATTTCTCAAAAGGTCGATCATCAAATGGCCGTTGGTAGATTCTCTCCAAGGACACCCAAATATGAGAAGAAATACGCGCTTGAATCGGTTCAGGAGGCCAAGCAACGCATGTTGGTGTCGGGTCCGGGGTGCTACGATGGAGAAAAGCTTGCTCCCTTGTTTGATGTAGAAAAGGGTGCTCCGTTATTCGCTGTAGCTGCTTATATTGCGTCTGAATTAGAGGAGAAGCGGCGTCTGAAGTAGAGGAGAAGCGGTTTATATAGAGAGAGATCACTGGATAACGAATGTAACTTCAGATAACTTTGACTGGTATTTTCTCAGGCCTAAATGAATGTAATTATTGAAGTTTAACGATTTTTTTCAATAATAAGATAGTCGTAACCTATCATTTTAGATTATATAGTTTAGATTATACAGTTTAGAGTGCTAGATTAGATTATATTTGAATTCTGGATGAAACGACAATTTTTTGTTATTTAACTCTAGATTAGATTATAGTTGAATTTTGGATGAAATGACAATTTTTTGTTATTTAAATTGTATTTTGAATGTATCAATGGATTCAGTTTGTTAAAAAATTCATGGGGTATTAGGATTATATAGACTTAGCCACTCATATTTGTAGATCCATAGTTTAGAGGGCTTTGTTCGTTGTAACCTGGACTCGATGACAGGTTTCTGTTATTTAAATTGCATTTTTGAATGCATAAATGGATTCAGCGTGTTATAAAACCCATGGGGCACTAGGATTATATAGACTTAGCCACTCATATTTGTAGATCCATAGTTTAGAGAGCTTTGTTCACTAGAATCTGAGGAAATGACAAATTTCTGTTATTTAAATTGCATTTTTGAATGTAGAAATGGATTCAGCTTATTAAAAAAACCATGAAATACTAAGATTATATAAACTTAACCACTCATTTGCAAGTTCAACACTTTCTCACTAAATTTTAGTTAAAATTAAATTAATTAATTTTGAATAAACTAATAAATTAATCAAAAGTTTTAGGATTTTAAAATGACCAACGAAAAATGATAAAACATATTAGTTAGGGTAATTAAAAACAAAGTGGTATTAAGTCTAAGTATATATTTTCTCTTTAAAAAATGAGAGAAAAGTACACTTTAAATAAAGTATGAAGTTTTAAGTGAAGAGTTAAAATGTATTAAAGAATCTATATAAAATTTACTCTAGAAGTGAAGGATGTTATTTTAAGTGGTAAGTTGTAATTTCCTTTAAGTAAAAATGGAAATAAAGGTTAAATTCATTTTCAAGATTTTTTTTTGGAAAGAAACAATATTTTCCGAATTTTTTGGAACTAAATAATATTTTCCTACGTATGTTAGGGAGGATCTAGAATGAGACCATAAGTATTTCTATTGATATGATTATGAAAGGAAATTATATTGATATTAATTTAGCAAATAGATTACAAATCACAAAAGAGGAAGTTAAAAGGGCTCATACAAAAGATTATGATCATGAGATTAATAATTTAGAATTCAACATTGACGAATACTCCTAAATGTGGAAGTTGTTGTGATACTAGGGAACTCTTTTTTGAAATCTCTTAACACTTTTACCATGAATGTTGATAAAAATTACATAGCATTCGAGCACCTCACTAGGAAAATAATGTTTCAAGACATTGATTTAGAGCATCTTTCTCTCTCATTGAATTCAAATAAGAATCAACAATAAAGTCATAGATAATTAAAGGAAAAGTTAAAAAAATTCAAATAAATTCTTATCAAAAGAAGAAGAAGAAAATTATTCCCTAAGGAACCTTAATTAGAGGTTGCTTGARAAAATCAAAAGGTTAAAGATGAGAACCAAAAAATCAAGGTCTTAARAATAAATATGACAACTCARAAAAATAATGAAGAACCTCCATGCTTAATAGATCATACTCAAATCTTACACAAATTAAGAAGATAAAGAATGATAAGAGGTCACTACAGGAGAAGTTAGTGCATATTACCAAAAAGAAAGCATTGATTAGTGAAGAAAAAACAAATGATCCAATTGAAGTAGAAGGATCCTTAAATGTAAAAACCCACACATTTGACAAAGGAACCAATACAGATCCAATCAATATCACAAATCAGAAAGATGCAAATCCAATCGAAATAGGGATATATTTAGATGTGGAAATAAGAATGATTGAAAATCCAAGTATCTCTACCATCAAACATTTAATGATCGAAAAAGTGACAAAAGTGTGCAAAGAATATGTACTACAAAATGTGAATCAAGAAAAGACCGCAAGTATGAGAAAGAAATATCAGGTTACAAGGGCTCCCTATTGGCATCATAATCACAAGATCAATTCCTTAACCAATCAATGTATCAACTTTTCTCTCAACAAAATAAATTGGTTTATAGTTCTAAGAAAATTATCGACAACACAATTAGGTCTGAAAATAAATGTTTACATTGAGAACCCTGTGAAAGCACAATGCCACAAAGAATCAAATTACAGTGGTTAGAACTTTTCACAGTAAGAAAAATTTACTCAATTCTTCGTAACTCGTATCATCTAATATCATCAACCATCACATCTTTGAGAGCATAGAATCGTGAGAAGGAAATACAAGCCAAAACAAAGACATAATTTTTTTTCATACAAACTCTTTCAGTACAAAGCATCCTTGAAGGGATAGACAATGCAATGAACATAAGATATCAAATAAATAATAATAATAATAAATGAATTGACACGTCCTAACTAAACTACATGACCAAATCAACGGATGTGACCTATCAACTAATGTGACTAGTCAATGTCATAAGTACTGTGACCTATTAAAGAATTGTATTAAATGAGCATAAACAAAAGTACACCATAAAGAAGGAAAAAATCAAAAGGAAAGAGACACAATCATGCAATATGAACACAAAGAAATTGATAAAGGAGTTCGTACATGGCAGACTACATCTTTAGGTCCTGCTCTCAAATGGGTAAGTCTTTTTATTAACTCCACAAAAGAATTGGCAAAATACATAAGTATACCTCATTTTAGAGTCAAGCCATAGAATATTTGCTCATATCTGAAAACTAACACCACCACTGCGTTCATGGCGTCATTTTACCTAAAAATTATTGTCTCCACGCCTCAATCCGAGTCGGACACTTTCAGGGCCCCAAAACACCCCTGCCTCGATTTTTGTGCCACTGCTCTTGCAATAAATGACTGATAGATATCGAAATCCATGCCAAAATATAGAAAACTATGCAAAAATCCATATTGTACGGATGCGCTCGGCTGCCCCTTCTCCGTGCTCTTGTGTTGAATGTATTGTCAAACAACCCTTTAAATAATATTGTTGGCCAGTTATGTAATAATTGATGTGGTTGGCGCAATGGTTGTCATAGCTATATTAAGGCCTTTAGTTGGCAGAGGTCCTAGGATCAATTCTCGTGGACTCTTATTTAACACATGTTTTCCAACCAAAATTATTTTGGCGCCCTCTCTAAAAATAACGGGAGTTTTAGCAACGGTTAAATTTGGCAGGAACTACCAAATATGGTAAACTATTTAACATATACCCCCAAAATGGCGAAACCACTAACTATTTTTGGTGGCATCTTTGGTGGCAGCTATTTATGATGGCCGGAGGAATATGCCACCAGTCTAGTGGAACTACCACCAGATTTGGCGATATATTATTATTATTATATATATATATTAAATTCGGTCGTTGAGCCTCGTGATTTTCAGGGGTGCCACGTGGCACCTCCCTATTGGGCCACTTGGAATCCTCTGATTTGCCCACTTGTGAGTGTTGACGTCACCTCAGACACGTGGCACCTTTTGAGGGTGCCACGTGGCATCACCTAGGGTGCCATGTGGCACTTTTTCACTAGTCCATGTGGTGCCCTAAAAACCCCAAATTCGAGTGACACGTGGCAGCCTCTGATGCTGCCATGTGGCATGCTGACATCATCATGACACATGTCACTCTCTGCACTGGCCATGTAGGTTGTAGGGACATTGACGTCATCTATACTGATGTTGATGTCAACAGTATGGATACTGACTCATCCCTGTTGATTAGGCTGGGTTGACCAAAACTTTGACCGCTTATATCTTTTGATTCGTAACTCCGTTTGGAGAGTTGTTTGCGTTGTTGGAAATCTTGCGACGTGCTCTTCACGATCATGCCATTTTAATTGAGTTTTGGGAACTTTGATTTTTTTCCCTTTTGTTGTCTGCTAAAGCCATTTTGAGCGTTGTAAGTTGCTTCTATGCGTTCTAAGTTGCTTCTGTGCGTTCTGAGTTATCTTAACCTTATCTGGATTCTTTTTGGATCATGCCTTCCCACTGAGAGCCTTTTGGACCACCAAAAGATTTCATTAATCAATTGGTAAGTGAGGGAAGAGTTCCCTCACCTTATCTTTCTCAATCCACTTTGCCTTGCTTGGATGTGTGCCCTTTAAGCCTACTCAAAGATAATCAACATCACCCCTATGTGAAGTTCGTGTCCTTCTGTCTAGGATGATATCTTCATGTAACTCATCCAAGTAACCAGGTGCAAAATCATCAACTAAAGGTACTGAAACTTCCTTATCTTCATCCATGATCATGGGAGGTTCAAAAAGTTTCAAGTTCTCTACGTTCACAACTGAATATATATGCATATAAGGTGGAAGATATAAATGAAAATCAATAGTGTCGCTTTTCTCCAAAATGATGAAGGGTCCATATTGGATGGTCTTGAGTTTCTTGCCTTCACCCTTCAGTCGTTCTTTGCTGATATGAAGCCATACCCGGTCTCCAACCTGGAACTGATGATCAACCTTGTGCTTGTCATACTGAGCTTTATACTGTGCTTGACTCTTCTCCAACTGTTTCCTAACTGCCTGTTGTATCTGTTGAATCCTATGGATGAACTTGTGGACTATGTCCTTTGTTCGTTCTTCATTCACATCGACATCTTTCACATACATCAAGTCCAAAGGAACCTTTGGTAGGTACCCAAAACATGTCTCAAAAGGTGAACTCTGAGTGGACGAATGTAAAGCTCAATTAAAAGCATGTTGTACATAAGGTATATGTTGATCCCATAACTTAGGATGCCTGTTGCAGTAGCCTCGAAGAAAAAGTACCACTATTTTGTTTACCACCTCTGTCTGTCCGTCGGTCTATGGATGAAAAGCAGTGTTCCTCTTCANCAAGATACACATCTTGTTGAACCTATCCACTAGGACATACAAATAATCATGACCCCCTTTGGTCATTGATAAACCCCCTACAAAATCCATGGAAATGCTTTCCCATCGAGGGGATGGAACAGGAAGTGGTGAGTATAGCCCCAATATTCTATTAGTGGGCTTGCAAGTAGAACACATCACACACCCCTTTACATATTTACTTACAATTTCTTTCATTCGAGGCTAGTAACAAAACCTCTGCAAATGAGCCATAGTTTTTCCTACCCCAAAATTCCCAGACACAAGAGAAGTGTGAGCTTCTCATATCACATGGACTCATTCACTTATAGGAATACATAGCTTCCTAAGATGATAGAGTAATTTCCCCTGCATACAATAGTTCTCTACCTGTGCACCATGGGTTAGCTTCTCATATACTTTTTAAAATCTTCATCGATGGCATATTTCTCTACATAGCTATCATGAGATAAATAAGTATTCTTCAAAATAATAGAAGAAGCAATAGGAGGTCTAGAAATCATATCGGCTACCTTGTTACTTGTACCCTTCTTGTACTTGATTACCAAATGAAATTGTTGTAAAAAAACCCATCCATCTGTAGTGTCGAGATTGTTGCAATTTTGTCTCTGCTTGAAGATACTGTAAGGGTTGGTGATCTTTATGTATGAAGGTTTCCTTCCCTAACAAGTAATGCTTCCATTTCTTTACGCTTTGAACTAATGCATACAACCCTTTATCATATGTAGGATAGTTAACAACAACTTGGTTAAAAGTCTCAAAGTGGTAACAAATAGGCTTATGATATTACATCGATACTGCACCCATGGCGTATCCGTTGGCATCTGTCTCGATCTCGAACAGTTGTTGAAGATTCGACAGTTCTAATACTGGTGCGGTACTGATCTTCTCCTTCAAAATGTTGAAAGTTTTTTGTTGTTTTCCTTCCCACTGAAAAGTATTCTTCACACTGGTTAAGTCATGCAAAGGAGTTGCGATAAAATAGAAGTTGGGAATGAATCTCCTCCAATACTGGACTGCACCCAAGAAGCTTCGGACTTCGGTTACACTCTTTGGCTTAGGCCATTTCACAATTACTTCAATCTTGGACGGATCAATCTTCAATTGTCCTCCTCCCACGATATGACCTAATTATACAAGTGTAGTCTTGCCAAATTCACATTTAGACATTTTCACATACAACTTTTCCCTCTACAAAGTATCCAATACTTGTTTTTCATGCCTTACATGTTCATCCCAGGTCCCGCTAAAAACAAGAATGCCATCTAAATACACAATCACAAAGTCATCTAGGAAAGGCCAGAATACATCATTCATCACACGCATGAAAGTTGTCGGAGCATTACAAAGCCCAAATGTCATAACTAACCACTCAAACAATATATGTTTGGTTTTAAATGAAGTCTTCCATGCATATTGTTCTACAACCATGATTTGATGATATCCACTACGCAAATCTAACTTAGTGAAATAAACAACATTCTTCAATTGATCAAGTAAATCATCTATGCGAGGAAGAGGGTATCGATTTTTCACCGTAATTTTATTTAAAGCTCAGTAATCGACACACATTCGTCGTGTGCCATCTTTCTTTGGCACCATCAAGATTGGAGAACCAGAAGGAGATGAACTGGGCCTGATGACCCCTTGATCTTGTAATCCCTGTACCTGCTTATTGATCTCTATCATCTCCACAACTGACATCATGTACATGCCCACATTAGGCAAAGGAGAATCCTGTTGAAGATGTATCTCATGTTGGATTTCCCTCTTAGGAGGTAATCCATATGGTTCTTGAAAAATATCATCATACTTAGAAACAATATCATTTAATTCCTTTTTATGAGATGGATCACACCCTTGGAAAGCGTCATATGCTCCAACATCTTTCTCTTTCATGACCATAAGTACATATCTCTTATTAGTGGTTATGATTCTTTTCAATTTCCCTGCACTAACAAGTGTCGTATTTACCCTCATGTTGTGAGCTCTAACAATATATTCCACTGCCCCCTTAGTAAGGTGGTATTTGTTCTCATGACGAAAGAAGACTGATTTTATATCATAAAGATAAGGACTTCCCAACACTATGCCACATATATCAAGTAGTACAACATCCAAATCTACTTCATCAATCAACTTTGAAGCAATATAAAATCTGACCCTACATTGTTTGGTGACATTAAGTTTTTCTTTGTCACATACCCAACCAAGAGGGTAAGGCTTTGGATGTGGTTTCGTTACAAGACCCATCTTCTTGATAAGTTCTTCAGATATTAAGTTTACTTGGGAACCCGGATCAAATAATGTACCTATCTTAGTATGCTTCGATACAACTCGTATATGAAATAACTCATTCCACTTCCATTCATCAATATAAGATTCACCAGTGGAACTTGAACTAGCATGAAGAGAATATTTACCTTGTACTCCAAGTGATGTGATATTTCCTTCATCTCCTGATTTGGAACCAAGATCTTGTTGTACTATAGTAATAGTCTTTTTCTTCCTCTTTCCACTGAACTATTTCATTTTCTTTTATGGATGTAGTTTCCAATAGTGTTCTTCATCGTGACTGCTCCTCTTGCAATGAGTGCAAGATGGTCTTCCTCCTTCTCTCGTTACTGTAACGGTCTTCTTCCCTTCTTTTTAAACTTTTTGAAAGTCTTTTGGGGGAAATTGGAAGGTTTCTTTGTGGGATATTCTTGAACATGTTCCCCCCTGCTCTCAAGGTGAGTGGCTTGCAGATAAACTTTGTTAAGACTAGTGGGGTTAAACAAGAGAAAAGTATGGCGAATATAACTATGAAGTGTGCCAATATACTTCATTAAAGTTTCATAAGAATCCAAAGGAATATTTAATGCTAGAGATTTCTTCCTAAATTCTTTTGTGAAACTTTGTACATTCTGACCTTTACTTTGTCTCAACGTTTTCCATTCCATCATTTCTTTATGTAAATACCCTAATGGGTAGAACTTCTTCCTTATCTCTATTTTAAATTTCGACCAGGAATAAAGAAGCTTACCATACTTACTTCTGTCATGTAGCTTGCTCTCCCACCATACGAGAGCAGTGCCTTCCAACCGAAGAGAATCTAGTTGCACTTTAACTTCCTCTTCATCAATATGTTGAACATGTCAATATACTTCAACCTGTCGGATCCATTTGTCTAACTTTTCAGGATTAGCATCTCCATTAAACATAGGTAAAATAAACTTTACATCAAGCTTTAATAATGGTTTCTTAAAAGAGGCTTTAAGGTTAAAATGCTGAGAGTGATGAGAATTCTCAGAGGAAGAAGAACTAGAACTTGAAGGCGGAGATGGAGGCTCAGGAGGATCTCCTCCAGCCCCTTGGTTTACCAAAGCATCATCATCTGCATGTGCTTCCTTTTTCTTCTCCTTATTCTTCATCCTCTTCTCGTAATCTCCATACATTTTCTCGACCATGTTTGACATGCGATAGAATATCATGTGAATTTTTTTCTCCTGTTCATCATGCTTATCTTCTTCTGCCATATTCTTCCTTCATGATTGAACGTCTTAAGAGTTCCTTCATCCTGCTTATGCTTGGTCCTAGTAATCATTCATACTCAACAATTCAAGTCAAAGATGACTGCTCTGATACCAACATGATCCGAGATCTTTTCGTCGGGTGACTTATTAAAGAACTGTATTAAATGAGCATAAACAAAAGTACATCATAAAGAAGGAAAAACTCAAAAGGAAAGAGACACAATCATGCAATATGAACACAAAGAACTTGATAATGGATTTTGTCCCTGGCGGACTACGTCTCTAGGTTCTTCTCTCAAATGGGTAGGTCTTTTTATTAACTCCACAAAAGAATTTGGAAAAATACATAAGTATACCTCATTTTGGAGTTAATCCATAGAAACTTTGCTCAGATTAGAAAACTAACACCACCACTGCGTTTGTGGCATAGTTTTACCTAAAAATGGCTCTTTCCGTGCCTCAATCCTAGTTGGACACTTTCAAGCCCCCAAGACACCCCTGCCTCGATTTTTGTGCCACTGGTCCCGTAATAAATGACTAACAGATCTCAAAATCCATGCAAAAATATAGAAAATTGTGCAAAAATCTGTATTTTACGAATGTGCTTGGCCTACTCCTTCTCCGTGCTCTTGTGTCGAATGTAATTTCGAACACCCCTTTAAATAATATTTTTGGGCAATTATGGAATAATTGACGTGGTTGTCATAGCTATATTAATCCCTTTAGTTGGCGGAGGTCTTGGGATACATTATCATGGACTCCGCTTTAACACATGTTTTCCAACCAAATTTTTTTTGGCGCCCTCTCTAAAAATAGTGGGCAGTTTTGGCGGCGGTTAAATTTGGTGGGCGGTTACCAAATATGGCAGACTGTTTGGCATATACCCCCAAAATGGAAGAACCGCTAACTATTTTTGGTGGCACCTTTGGCGGAGGCTATTTATGGTGGATGGAGGAATATGTTGCCAGTCTGGCAGAACCGCCACCAGATTTGGCGGTATATTATTATATTTTTTTTTTAAATTTGGTCAATGAGCCTCCTTGTGCTTTTCAGAGGTGCCACGTGGTGCCTCCCTATTGGGCCAAGTGGAATCCTCTGATTTTCCCACTTGTGCGTGCTGATGTCACCTCAGACACATGGAACCTTCTTAGGGTGCCACGTGGCACTTTTCACTGGTCCACATGGTGCCCTAAAAACCCCAAATCCGAGTGACACGTGGTATCCTCTGGCGCTGCCACATGGCATGTTGACGTCATCATGACACATGTCACTCTCTGCATTGGCCACGTAGGCTGTACAAACGTTGACATCATCTGTACTGATGTTGATGTCAGCAGTACAAATGTTGACTCATCCCTGCTGACTGGGTTGTGTTGACGAAAACTTTGACCACTTATATCTTTTGATCTGTAACTCTGTTTGGCGAGTCGTTTGCGCTGTTGGAAGTCTTGACACACTCTTCATGATAATGCCATTTTATATCTTTTGATCTGTAACTCTGTTTGGTGAGTCATTTGCGCCATTGGAAATTTTGCGACACACACACATTCAAAGTTTTGGGAACTTTGAATGTTTTCCCTTTTGTTGTCTGCTGAAGCCATTCTGAACGTTCTAAGTTGCTTCTATGTATTCTGAGTTGTCTTAACCTTCTCTGGATCCTTTTTGGATCAGTACATTATCACATGACATTGTATCAACATATTATTCATTCATATTCTATTCAATTATTCATATGTTAGTTATCCGATATGAATTTGTTTGACCTATTGTCCTTCTTATGTTAGATATTCCTCAAAAAATGAATTATTGTTCATTCCATATCTAATATTTATGTATATTACATTGCACTCCATGAAAAAATATTTTAGTTTTCTACCTTCTTAGAATTACAAACTTTAAAAATTATTTTCTTTAAAAGTGTTTTAGATCTTAACCACTTACCCATTTTACCATAACAATATTTATTTTCTAAATCTTAACCACTTACCCATTTTACCATAACAATATTTATTTTCTTATTGAAATTAAAAAATAAATAATTGTAGTCTTATAACATAAAATTAATAGCCTCTTTGTACTAAAACATTTTTTTCATTCTCAATTCATTGCAACTTTTTTCATTCTCAATTCATTGCAACACCGTAACTTCTCTTTAACTAAAAATATCTTCATCGTTATCCTACTTATAAATTTATAGATAATTTATATTTATTCCTTGAAACAATACCGGTTAATCTCAATGTTACACTCCATCAATCATTTATGATACATATACTCCCTAATGTGAAT
>JASDQU010170639.1:7795-18769 GCA_032191745.1 Picea mariana | reverse complement strand
CATGGAACTAGCCAAATTCCCAACAACATTGATGATGCTCAATTGAGCTAATCCCTTGGGCTTGGGTTGTTTAAACCTGTCTCCTAGATTAAATTTCTTTTTGTTGTGAAATCAACACTTTTAAAATCCTAATATTATTAAGGTTGATCACGCTACTTTGAGTTCCTCCAAAGTCTTAAAATGATCTTCTTTCTTCATGAAATAATTTTGGTGTGACTATTCATTCAAAAGGACACACTGTTTTCCATCCACAAGAACCTACTAGTGAAAGACATTGTCAAGGATTGGCAAACAAAAGACAAGATTGATGGAGAATAGGTCCACAAGTGAATTCTCTAATGAGAATAGGGCACTACTACAAGGGCATTTTATATTGCATGTTCTTCCCTAGGTATGCATTTTATTGTTGAAAGAATTAAAAATATATATATCAAATCCCAAACCCTATGTTTATATTTTATCAAGTGAGAAGAGTTAGATAAATACGTACCTCTCACTCGGTTAATGACCAACTCAATAGCCTTTTGTAGCCCTAATACTAAGGCTTTGTATTTAGAAATTTTTTGGTACGTTAGAATTCTAATTAATATGCAACGGGAAATTAAATTCCATTCAACTCTATAAGTGTTATCCTAACACATGACCTTATTTTAGACTTAACCCATCAAAGTACAAGGTCCATGTCAATTTATTCATAATATTATTTCCAACAAAATTGTGTGGAATATCTATATATGTTCTATTTACATATGAATCAATGTTACAATTGTGTGGACTAGGTGAATCATTGTAAGGTTTGTGAGAAGAGGAGAAGGAAGAAATGGGCTCTACCTTGCTCTAGTCCCATAATGTGCATATTCCASTAGATGCTCCYYTTGAGATAAMCCCCAATCTTTCACACTTTTBCCACAATGTCTTAGGTATTTCCAAAGTTTTTTCCTGCAAGTTGTCTCCTAAAGAAGAATGATCCACAAATATTCAAATAGAATGAGGTCCTTGATGGAAACATGATTTGCTTCAATTTCAATCTCCTATTTTTCTAAGAGACTATCTCCATTTATTACTTTAGTAGGGGTGTTTGGAGCCACCTCCATATTTGGCATCCAGTGAGGTTTGAGTGCCCAAATTCTTTTCCTTGTTCATGATCTCTTCTCTTTTTTCGTTATTTTTTCTTCACTTCCTTTTTTTGATGAGTTTTTCCTCCATCATTATCTTCATCCAAGAAATGCTAGGCCTTTTTTGGCTTGCCACATTGCTTAACAAGGGAGGAATAGAGCCATGTGGGGGGGAAGGAGGAGACTCAAGTGGAAGGAAAGGATAGTGGGGTGTCATATCTAGGACTTGAAGTTGGGAAAGGCACAAAGGAAACCACTGGAGAAGGAATGTAAAGAGAGAGATAAGGGGAAGAGATGTAGATAGAGCCAAAGGAAGGAAAGGATGTTGGCACAAGAGCTAACATAGTGGCGAAGATTGACACACAGGATGAAGACTGAGGTGGAGGGGCCACAAAAGGATGATAGGGGGTTAGCTCAAAAGGGATCTACTAGAAAAGGACATGGAAATGGTTAGAGGAAACATGGTTCTTTCATTTTGATGTAGCAATGGTTCTCTAAGAAGAAGAAGAGGGGCCAAATGTGTTATTTGATTGCTACCATTTATTATAGGATTCTTCCTTAGGGGTTGTTACCAAGGAAAAATTACAGTCTTTGGAATAATATCCATATTCATGGCAAGCCTTGCATTTGAAATGTAATTGTTCGTAATCTATTTTTTGTGTATGATTCTATCTATCTTCTGTGAGGACAATTTCTTCGAGAAATCCTTTCTTTGGATCCACTTCAACATAAATCCTTGCACATGCAAACATTCTCCTTTGGAACTAGATTTGTCAATGTGTTTTCCTATTGAATTTCCATTGGCTTCCAGTGAGTCAAGACTCCAGTAGTGCAACGACAAATGAGAGAGACAAACCCAAACTTGAATGTGAAGGGAACATCTATATTTGAATCAAAATCTATAGACCATTGGTTTAAGTGTATAACTATAGGGCCCATGAAGTATGACCCATTTCTAAAGATGAAATCCTTATCTTTCTTAAGCTCAAAAAGAAACGTGTAAAAACTACTCCTATAGAAGAAATAAGAGAGCTTCCTTTTAATCAAGGCCATCCAATTCTTTTGTATCCATGGATCCATTGCTCAAGGGTATGACCATATACCTATGACCTAACCTATGCTGGCATGATTAGTGAGGGAAAGAGCCTTTATATGAGAGGTGGTAAGCAAAAGAGGGGCCTCCAATGTTGTAGTTGATTTCTTCACGCAATGGAGTGGGGGGGCTTCTTCAAAGTGGAGTGATTGATGGAGGTCGTTAGCACTTGGAAGGTCCCATTTTCAATATACACCCCCATGTTGAGTTATGTGGCCTTGTTATTCCATTAATCCACTATAGGATTCAAATATCTTTTCACATAGGAGAATGTGGTTTCAGAGAGGGATCTTACTTCTCTTTTTATTTGAGCAATAACAATTGCTAGCTTTTTTTCCATAAGTGTAATTTTTCCTAGCATTGATTAGATTACCACAATTTAATCCCCAATTATCTTTAATTCCTTGACCTTTGCTTCTTTATCTAAGAGGATTCCACGCAATAGAGCATATGCTTTTGTCTGGTTGTTTGTAACGTAACCAAGACCCTATGCATATATAGTTATCATTTTTCCTCCAAGATAGTAGAGAACCCCCTTTGCACCTACCACCCCTAGTCATGGAAAGTATATTACCAAACATACTAACCCATAATTAATAAAAAATTACACTACATACTAAACTAAAAAACATGCTAGTAAGTTGGCTCATGCAGGACCCCCTCTTACACCTAGATTTCTTCAACTGGATAGGCCTTTCTCCTCTCCAAGTCGGGGTGGTCTACAAGATGTGATTATACTACTCCTTCCTTCAAGTTCAACTCCTCCTTAACAACCAAAGTTCCAAATGAGGTCACCCCACCATGAAGATGAATAGGTGAAGAGGAAGTATGTTGAGTGTCTTTCAAGAAAATATGCAAAAAACTTGCTATGCGATCTACTCTAAAGTTATTGAACCCATCTACTTTTCTAATGATATATATTGAGTCTCTTGTGATTGAATGTAATCTCTCATGATTTTCTCCATTTCCTTATGAGCTTGAATTTAGACTGTATCCCAACCACATGTCTATATCTCTCCAGTGCTTCCACATGAAATTTTTCTTCCTACTTTTTGTGTCATTTTCTCCACTACAATATCTATTTTGTTACCTCTTGTGAGCCATTGCAACTCCTTTATCATAGGTTCTCATTTACCTTTTAAGTTATACCAATTCACACATCACACATCCCCCATTTATACACTATTCCATTGGATCCCCTACACTAGATAATGCACAAAGCATTAAACAATGCCACTTGACCAATGACCCAATCAACTAATCAGAAGCACTTGCCCCATATTTGACCTTGCAAACCTCTTATGGATGGATAAATTATAGTCTAAAACAGTAAGAAGAGAACCCTTGAAGATGGGTAAAAAAATGTATCCCGAAGAAAAAAAAAAAAGAGAATCAATAAAGACCAATGAATTCCACACAAATGTGCAAACCCTCAAGCCATCTTCCATATATATGGAAGATTTCCCAGTATACCATCCTCCCAAATCCTTTGGAACTAGGTGGATATCAATGACTTTAAAGATTAAAGGAATGCAAGATTAAACAAGCAACAATCGTTGGAGACTCCTCCATCATCATCTTCTATACATAACAATGATAATGAATTCTCTTTATTCTTCAGCTCTTATTGACATAGCCTAAATCATATAAATGGAATGTTTCTCATGCAAAAGAAGTTGAAATCATTGGAGACTCTTCCATCATCATTTTCTATGCATGACAATGATAATGACTTCTCTTTATTCTTCGACTCTTATTGACATGGCATTTGTAAAATTTATTACCTAAATCATATAAATGGAATGTTTCTCGTTGAACTCATTCTATATGCTCTTAAAAACACGTGAACTATACATTTGACATACCAACAACAAAGATCAAGTTATGATGGAAAAGCATGGTTTATATACTACATATATATGGAAGGTTTCTCATCCATATACACAGAGTTTGCTATAAGGCTATATTATATCATTTCAAGGGATTTACTTTACAATATTCACATTGGTTAGAGTTTGCTATAAGGCTATAGTATATCATTTCAAGATATTTACTTTACAATATTCACATTGGTTTTATGTTGCAACATTGKTAATGTGAAAAGGGTTTAAGTTGAAATAATTATGTGTGCTCTTAAAGAMACRTGAAMTATACATTTGACATACCTACAACAAAGATAAGTTAKGATGGAAAAACATKGTTTATRTACTACATATATATGGAAKGTTTCTCRTGCACATACAAAGAGTATGATGGAAAAAMATGGTTTATATACTACATATATATGGAAGGTTTYTCATGCACATACAAAGAGTTTGCTATAGTATATCATTTMGAGGGATTTACTTTACAAAATTCACATTGGTTTTATGTTGCAACATTGGTAATGTGAAAAGGGTTATGTTTAAAGAGAAAATATTATAAGCATTTAAAACATTGGGTTTCATACACAATAACTGAAAGGGTGTATATGTTTTTGAATAGCATAAAGTTTGGTTTATTACATAGTATGAAAATTTGGTATACATGACATATGGTTGAAAGTGAAATTGACTAAACCCTTGCTTATTCACATGATTACTGATTTGATTAGCTATTATTGAGAAGTGACAAGTAGTGATGACCATGAGTAAAGGGCACATTAAGCACGTGGTTATGTGCTAACATGGCATTTTGGTTTCACCCTGTGATTGGTTAGTATGGCATATTGTGCATGTGTTGATGGCTCGTGTGAATTGTTTGAAGTGACGAGTGGCATGCACATTTGAGTTATGTTTGGAGGCTGACGTGATGGTTGGCCATGCAATTAATTTGAAATGATGTGGTAATTAATCCCACAATCTCATGTATACCACCCTCCATTCTGCCTTCGACTTTGGTCATTTAATTTTGTTGGCGTTGCAGAGAGACGAAGATTGAGTCTGGTTTGGAAGCTCTACTAATGGTAGTTGCAACAACCGTTTTCTCCCATCAAAGTTGATATTAAAAGAGCTCAAGCCCAGTTATGCAGATATCAGTTTGTTGAACATCATTCTCATGCATTTTGCATATAAATGATTTGTTGATGGCTCTTGTTCTTGAATGGTTTTGATTATTCTTCTCTTTTCCCCTTGCTTTTTCTCTCTTAATGAATAAATGGTTCAAGGGTTTCTTCTTTGAAATGGCTACTTTGTGATGATTATTTTCTTCACTTCATGATATTCTTTTTTTTTAACAAAAGTTGGTCGATTTTGATTCATTAAAAAGGGTGTGGTCGAAACCACTTAGTACAAAAAAGAGAGCCAGATAGCCTAGAAAAATTCTAGCTTTGTCAGAGCTTCTATCAGCCATATTTCTATCCTTCTACTATGTCTTAGCCAATGTATAATACTATTACTATGTTGAATTGTATAAATTCGACAATAGATACCATTAATACAAACTGTAAAACAAAACATACTCAGGGATTTGGAGCTAGATCTTTCCCACTGTCATTTCCAAGCTTCTCAATGTCCTCAGAAGGCTCCACTGGGGCATTTAAATCTGGAATATGTGCCATCTCTGAAGCAACCATGCCATCATTACTCCTGCCAGGGAGTCAATTCCCATGATTCACTACCCTTTGAGTCATATGGAGTTGAAGTGATTCAATTTGGCTTCTCAAATAGTCGAATTCATCCTGAAGTTGTCCCACCTTAACCCTGTGTTGAACCAGGGTGTCTAAGGAAAAAAAAACAGTTGAACTAAGAGAACTGACTTGAATACACAAACATTGTCTTTCCTCAAAGTCTTTCTCCAACATTCCCTTATCGTGATACAATTCATTATCCTAAGTATCCATAGTGCTCCAATTTCCCAGGATATCCAGCAATTGAGCACGCAGGGAGCTGAGGGATAAAATTACAGGCCACATTATTCCACGAACATAGAAATACCTAGAGAAGCCACTATCTACTAGCAAAAGTGCACCAGAAGAATTGTGAGCAAAACAATTAGCCACCAGAGAGAGGATGTCAAGAATGCAGAAACCTATAGTTACCTTCAATACCATGGAATGCCCGAAGGAAGCAACATAAAATCCTCTATCAAGCAAAAACAATCGAGGAGCAGAGAACACCTTGCAATCCTCTAATATATCCACCACGAGGCCAAGAAACAATACACTCATCGAGACTTCCTATCCACCATTAATAACAAGAATACCATTCTCTAGATGGTTGATACATTCACCACATACCTTCAAATCCTTGGACAAGTAGTTTTTCAAGGGATGGCCATGCGAATTCTTAAGATTGTTGACGACACCACCCAAATTTTCCATCCTATGTTGTACTTTCCCCTATGCGCCTTGCTCTGCCATAATGACTATACTCGCTTCCTGAATTAGATCCATCAAATTGGGAACGAATATGTACCACGATTGTACTATCCTCTTTATGTGTCACTTCCACCCACGAGCCATAAATATTATCCCACTATGCTTACTAATAAATTGTTCATTCTTTAATTGCATGACAAGATGATGCCTTGCCATATGCATGTTGTCTCCATGCAGAATGAAGAGGCACTCCATGTGGTCTAAGGGGACCCTACCCATTTTCCAAACCATTCAATTACAGGGGGGTAACAACACGCTCTACTGCATCGAACCCCAAAATACTAGGGGCTAATCCTATGGATTTGTTCTCCATTGCATCTGCTTCTATGTTATTTTGACGATAAACATGATATAATTGAACATTGAGATTTAGAAAGGAGATCCTAATGTGCTCAATGAATTTTTAAACCAACATCTTTTGGAGAAGATTTTGTTACAAAATATCTAATTGTATTTTGGAATCCCCTACTATGTTCAAATTGGAAATTTGTCTTTTCTTTGCCAGTTGTACCTCTTGATATATTTCATAGGCTTCGGCCTTGTTATTTGAGGTGATACTGATATTCCAATAAAATTCCAATTCTCGATTTCCTTCGAGGTCATAAAGCACTCCTCTCACACCTGCCTGCCTTAGATTTCCTTTTGACACCCCATCGAAACACAAGGTAAAACCTGATTGAGATGAAAGCCAAGAGTGGAAATCCAAATAAGGGGAATGAAGCTTCCAACATGATCTATGAGAGGCTTTAGCTCTTAATATGTTAAATATATTAAGACGAGACATCCAAGATTATTTTGTTGTTTCCAAAGTCTGGTGCTCATCCAACCTTATTCTTTTTTAGTTGAAGTATTCACCCAGTAGTCCCAAGGAATGCAATGTCATAGAACTTGGAGTTGAACACTTATTTTTTAAAATAACTCTGCTTCCGGTGAGCCAAATTTCCCAACACACATATTTAGGAGAATCCTTCCACACTCTTTGGAACACAAACTTTCCATGAAAGGATCCTTGTTAGGAGTTCCCCCACTTTCCCAACAAATTTTTAAAATTGGAAGGCCATGCTATCTTATGAAACAATTCCTCATATACAGATTTCCAAACCTATTTGGAGAATTCACAATCTAGGAATAAATTTTGAGTTGTTTCCAAGTTTTTCTTGCATAGAGAAATAATACCATAACGAAAAGGCCCTTCAAACCCTCTTTTAATCATTTTTTCCCCTGTAGGAAGCTTACCTTGGGTGAGAATCCAACATTTATTTTTTGTAGCCCATTATTATTCCACGTATTCATCCACATAGTATATTTTGTTGGGAGAGTGATCTACATTAACAGAGCCCCGTATCCTTCATTTACTGAGTAACCAACCACTCCCCAACTTCTACTATCTTGAGCTTGCAATTGGACAGGGTGGCCCCTTTAAAAACAAGAAGAAGGTTCTAGGTTTGATGGCCAAGGTGGGGGGGAAGAATTCCCAAATTCCAACCCTACCAATCACCATTAGAGTTTCATTTAGAGATATCAAATAACACATGCTTATGTTGAGTTAACATCCAATTCCTGAGTGTGTCAAAAGAAGGGTCCTGACATAGAGGGCGAGATCCAAGAATCCCATATTTCTAGATGTTAATAAGATTCCCATTTACTAGAATCCAATATAGAGAAAGTTACATAAGAGGGTGGGAAGCCCAAATCAACTTCAAGACAGGAGAGCCAACCTGCCTACTTGGGGGATTATCAAGGCATCTTCTTCTTTCCCCTGAAAAATATTTCTTCAGCAAGGCCTTTTTCAACCATTCATTTTTCCCTGTCACCATTCTCCATAATAATTTTGAGCCAAGAGCAACATTAACGAATTCAATATCTCTAACTCCAAGGCCCCCATGATCCTTAGGTGACCTGACCAAGTTCCAATTTTCCAAAATAAATCTTTTAGTGTTGGATTTTCCTCCTTGCCATAATTTTTTTTGAATGGCCTTGGCCAAAGATTTTTTAATTCCCATAGGATATAACATGGATGAAAATTGATAAATAGGAAATAAAGAAAAAACTGATTTGAAAAGCACCAATCAACCTGCTGGATTCAGCCAGTAAGCTCCACAATTTTCAAATTTCTCTTTGATTTTCTTCAAAATAACATTCCAAGATTCACCTAGAAGTGATTTCAAATAGATTGGCATACTGAGATATTTAAAAGTTTTCCAATCATCTGAGAATGGGAATTCAAGAAGGCGGGAACTACCAATTAGCGTATGAGCATTGATATTCTATGCATATATCTTACTCTTTTTCTTATTGATTAAACCTCCAGAAATATGAGTGAATTGATCCAATACTAGCTTAAATATCCTGGCAATGATTTTGGAAGCTCCTCCCATCAACAAGGGATCATTGACAAATTGATAATGGTTGATTATTTTAAAACCTCTAGCAATGTGTAGCCCAAGGATTTATCCTGGGTGACACTCCCATTCTAATCCTCTATTAAGTGTTTCAACCAATATACCATAAACAAGGGGGGTGAGAGGACAACCCTGCCTAAGCCCCCGTGAAGCTTTGAAGAAGGGAGATGACCTACCATTAACCAAAGGATAAATCCAAGGATTACTAATACATGCACCAATCCAAGAAATGAAAGATTGGTTGAATCCAAATTGCTTCAAAACTGCCTTGAGAAAATTTTACTTTACTCTATCAAAAGCATTTTCCTTATTAATTTTAATAACCATACATTTTCCCCCTCGACTGTAGCTATAATGAATGGCCTCTTGAACCAGAATTATATTGTCCTAAATTTGTCTATTTGCCACAAAATCCCCTTGATTGGGAAGGATCAGGGAACTTAGAAAAGGTTTCGGCCTATTTGTGATGATCTTTGCCATAATTTTGTATGAGACATTACATAGAGATATAGGGCGGAATCGATCGAATGAAGAGGAAATTTTTTCTTTTGGAAGTAAGGAAAAAAAAGAGGAGTTTGTTTCTCCCCCCAACCAAAAAAATTTATGCACATATTGGAGCTTCTGAATTAAGTCAAACTTAATAATGGACCAACACCTTTTAAATAAATGTATAGTAAAACCATCCTGACACAGGGCTTTGTTAGGGTTAAATTGATTGATGTTTATAAGAATTTCCTCTTATGTGGCTAGCTTGTTCAATTCCAGATTATCTTCCTCTTTTATTTTCGAAGGTATGTGAGATAAAAATAGCTCACATAACTCCTCGTCCATCTCTCCTTCTTATGAGTATAACTTACTGTAATGTGATGTGGCCAAATTTTTAATCTCCTAAAAAGATGATACCACTTCTCCTTATTGTGTTATGATCTCCTCCACCCTATTACGCCATTGCCTAGATTTGGCCTGTTTATGAAAAAAATATGTATTTTTATCCCCAGATTGAAGCCACAGAGATATAGACTTCAATATCCACATGGAATATTGATCTTTCAAGGACTTTATATAGTTCTAATATGCAACTCTTTCTTGCTTTAAGAATTCGGATATCACACCATTACTCTCGATCTTGTCTTGTATTTCTTGCAGTCTCCTCTGTTGTTAAAATACTTATATTCAAAGGGCGGATTGAATCTTTAACCCAAAGTTTTATTGTAGCTTTGGCTAATTTTAGTTTATGTTCCCAAATATGAACAGGGGAACCATAAATCCATTAACTCCATGTGCGAGAAACAAGGGGGAATAAATTTGACTTCTCCATCCAAAGGGGATTAAATTTGAAGGGGATAGCCCCAAGTTTTCTTCCTTTTCAAAGCAGAGAGAAATAGGACGATGATTTGAGCAGGCCCAAGGAAATATTGAAGAAGAGAATGAATTAGGAAGTGATAAAAAGGAGCTACTAATGAGAAAACGATCCAACTTGGCTGCAATGTGCCCTAGCCCAGCTCTCCTATTATTCCAAGTAAATTTTCCCTTGATTGGAGGAGTGTCAATCAAATCCAAAGCAGGAATTAGATGCTCCATATTTTTCCTTGAGGTATCCCTAACAATGGAACCCCCCCTTTTTTCCCTCAAATGCATTATAGTGTTGAAATCTCCAACTATAATACAATTTTGAGTGTACTCGGAGTCCCCCAAACCCAAAAGAGAATCCTAGCATTCTACTTTTTCCCAATAATTATTTGGCATATACACATTAAAAATATGAAAGGATACCTGAAGAGAGATGTGCTAGCTTGACCATAATCTAATTTGCTGCTTTAAAACTTTCTTCCAGTTGAAATATGTCAAGGTTCCAGCGAGTACAAATCCCCCCTGATTCCCCTCTCGTACTTATTACTACTCGATTACTTTTATTCCAAATTTGTTGTAGTTCTTGAAGAGCGTCATGCTCCCTCAATTTTTTCTCCTAGACCAACATAATTTGAGGTTTTTCTATTCCGACTAACC
>JASDQU010170638.1:7848-20619 GCA_032191745.1 Picea mariana | reverse complement strand
TTATATGGGTACAAATATGAGATATTGAATATCGGAGAAATTCTTATCCCATCGGGTAATTCAATCTCGTAAGCATTCGCCCCAAATTTCTTCAAGACCCTGCATGGTCCAATTTTCTTCATCTTCGGTTTATTATATGTTCCTCTCGAGAACCTTTACTTTCTCAAATGTGTCAGAATCAAATCACCAACCTCAAACTGAAGTTGTCTCCTATGCTAATCTTCTCTGCGCTTATATTCCTGCCTTGAATTCTGTAATCGCTCCTTCAATTGGCTATGAAGTTCCTTCATCACCTCTATGAAATCTTCTGCACTAGCGCTCCTAGTTGCATTCTTTTCTAAATCTCTCAACTTAGAAATTCGTCTTGGATGCATGCCATACATAGTCTGGAATAGACTCTGCCCTGTGTTTCAGTTAACTGAGTCATTATAAGAAAATTTTGCTTGTGGTAATATATTGTCCCACTGGTTGTGGTGTTATGTCACCAAGCTTCTCAGTAAGTCTCCGAGACTTTTGCTTACTACTTCCGTCTATCCATCCATCTGAGGATGATAAGCCGAACTAAATGACAAGTTAGTTCCCATCTTCTTCCATAAGGTCCTCCAAAAGTGTCCTGTGAACTTAGTGTCTCGATCCGAAACTATGTTTCTTGGTAAGCCATGAAGTCGAATGACTTCTTTGAAAAATATATTCACAATGTGAGTTGCATCACTGGTCTTCTGACATGGAATGAAGTGTGCCATCTTGGAAAATCCATCCACCACCACAAATATTGAGTGCAAACCTCTTTGTGTTCTTGGCAACCCCAATATAAAATCTATGCTGATTGCATCCCACGACCTCTCAGGTATGGGCAATGGTTGATAAAATCCTGCATTCTGTTTCCTTCCCTTTGAATGATGGAAAATTCTGCATCTGTCCACAAACCTCTTGACGTCTTCTCGCATTCCCGGCCAAAAATATGACTCATTCAACTTTGCTAACGTCTTCTCATGACCAAAATGTCCTGTCAATCCTCCACTGTGTTTCTCCTTTAGCAAATTCTCCCTCATGGAGCATTTTGGAATACACAACTGATTACCTTTAAATAGTAATCCTTCCTGGATCATGTATTCTGTCCATTGACTTCTATCCCTGAGAATTGGATTCTCAACTACTTCATATGCCTCCTTAAAATCTGGATCGTCCCTGTACATGTCCCTGAGATCACCAAAACCCAACGTTTTGACTTTGAACTCCTGCAATAGAAAACACTTCCTGCTCAAAGCATCAAGAACTTTGTTAGCAGTACTAGAAATATGTTTAATCACAAAAGTGAAATTCTGCATATACTCAACCCATTTCACATGTCTCTGATTCAACTTCTCCTGTCGAGTCACAAACTGCAATGCGTGATTGTCACTATATAAGACAAACTCTTTTGGGATCAAGTAATGTCTCCATTTCTTCAATTCCTAAATAATAGCATAGAACTCCTTATCATAAGTGGAGTAATTCACTTTCGCTTCATTCAGTTTCTCGCTAAAGTATGCTATCAGCCTATCATTCTAACTCAAGACTACCCCTATTGCAAATCGACTTGCATCACATTTCACTTGAAATATCTTTTGGAAATCTGGCAACACCAGAGTTGGTTGTTTCGTAATATTCTTCTTCAACAGATTAAAACTCTTCTTAGCTTCTTCTGTCCAGTGAAAAGACTTGTGTCTTTTCTTCACTGTGTCCATCATTGGTGCACTAATTCCACTGAAATTCCTGATGAATTTTCAGTAGAAACTAGCCAATTCGTGAAAACTTCTCACCTCAAAGATATTCTTTGGTGATGGCCAATTCTTGATTACCTCCACCTTATCTGGATCCATCCTCAACTCATCTACATAAATAACAAATCCCAAGTAGATGATCTCTGTCTTCATGAATGCGGATTTCTTCATGTCTATCAACAGCTTCTCCTGCTATAACTTCTATATCACTGTAGCCAAATGTTTCAGATGCTCTGCCACTGTCTTACTAAAAACTAGTATGTCATCCAGATATACGATAACAAATTTTCTGATGAACTCCCTCAGGACTTCGTTCATCAACCTCATGAAGGTACTCAGCACGTTTTTTAAGCCAAATGGAATAACAAGCCATTCATACAACCCTTCTTTTGTTTTGAATGCTATCTTCCACTCATCACCTTCTCTCATGCGGATTTGATGATAACCGCTTTTCAAATCAATCTTTGAAAATAATTTTTCTCCACTCAAGAAATCCATCATATCATCCATCCTTGGCAATGGAAATTTGTACCTGATGGTTATCTTGTTGATCACCCTCGAGTCAGTACACATCCTCCAGCCTTTGTCTTTCTTCAGAATGAGTATTGTCAAAACAGGACACAGACTCAAGCTTTCCTTGACCAATCATTTGCCCAACAAGTCCTATATTTGTCTTTTGACCTCTTCATTCTCTTGCAGTGTCAATCTATGCATGGCTTTATTTGGCAAACTGGCACATGGTATTAGATCAATATGATGACTCATACTTCTAATTGGTGGCAACGAATGAGGTAGTTCGTCCACTACTATGTCAGCAAACTCTTCCAACAGTTCCTGAACTTCTTCTGGTAAATCATCTACCGTTGTGCTGGTCAAAACAATTTTTGATTTCTTGACCACAATGAACTATGGATACTCCTTCTTCTTGACCTCGGTAATAAGTTCCTTCCCACTAATGAGAAGTACGGTGTTACTTACTTCTGGTTTCACCTCCTTATCCTTGATTGGAAGAAACATGTGAGTCCTCCCATTCTTCTCTAGGGTGTATGTGTTCATTCTCCCATCATGAATCACATTTATGTCATATTGTCATGGTCTACCCAGCAATAGATGACAAACATCCATGGGAATGACATCACAGAGTATCTTATCATTATATCCTCCTATCTTGAATTCAACTAAACATTGTTTAGTGACAGTTACCTGATGTCTTTTTTGTAGCCACGAAACTTTGTATGGGCTTGGATGATCAATTGTCTCCAGCTCCAGCTTTTATACCATATTTGTAGAAACAAGATTATCTGTGCTACCACTTTCCACAATGACCTTGCATACCCTGTCCTTGGTCTTGCAAGTAATCCGGAAAAGCCTGGTTCTTTGGACTGAACTCTCCACCTCCTTCTCTGGTGTCAAAAGAGATTTTCGCATCATCAGTGATCTTCTGCCTTCAACATCTTCCGCCTCAACATATCACCTCTGTGCTTCTACGATGTGAGCTTCTCCTCCTTATTTCTTTTTATCTGGACACTCGTAAGACTTGTGCCCATTCTTTCCACATGTGAAGCATGTTATTACTCCACCTCTTCCTCTTCCTCTACCTCTAGTACGAGGAAAAATATTATTATCAGCATACTCTCCTCTCTATTTAGTATGTTTCCCTCGCTGTGAGGTTCCACCTCTCTCAGTTAGAGCATGAGGTTTCTTCCAGTCCTCCTTGGGCTTTTGATATTTATTTTGGGCAACTGATTTGCCTCTGGGCTGACTTCTGCCTCAGCCTCTTTGACCTTGTTTTCGGCTCAACTTCTCTTCCTCTTTTAGAGCCATCTGATAAGCATCTTCCACTGTTCATATGGTTACCATGCTCATCTCATCGTGGATGTGGTATCTCAGGCCATTCATGTATCTGGAAACCTTTTCATCATTGCTTTCCTGATGACCTGCCCTGATGTTCAGCTTGTAGAATTCTTCAGTATATTCTTTCACCATCATCAGCTTCTGTCTCAGGTTCTGCATTCTCCTGAACAGAGTAATTTGGTAATCTCTGGGGATGAATTTCACCTTCATCTTTGTGATCATTCTGTCCCAGCTCTTGATCTTCTACTTGCCTTTGCAGTGTCTGTGAGCTTGTAGTTCATCCCACCACAATGCTGCATGTCCCTTCAATCTTGTGACAGCATGCTTGACCTTCTTGTCCTCTTCGACATCTTCATAGTCAAAGTATGTGTCTAGAGCTCTAATCCAGTCTAGAAGCTCCTCTACATCTAGATTTCCCTCATAAACTAGAATGTCCATTTTCGCTCTTGCACCCATCCTTGCAATAGCTCTAATCAAATGTTCATTTACTGCATCTTCAACTACAACTTCTTCTTCATGTTCAGCCTCAATTTCACTTTCAGAATCACTATGATCCCCAACACTGACTGTGCATCTTTGTATTGTCTCCATGTCCTCAAGTCTAGTGCTTAAATCACGCATTTCTTTCTCCATGGTTGGATCAGTCATCTGCCTACCTCTTCTTGTCGACATTTCCCTCTCCTCTAGTGGATCAGGTGTTTGTCTGTATGCTCTTCTCGGTGGCATGGTGAATTCTCTTTTTCCTTGCTACAGAAAGAAAATAATCTTTCTATGCTTTGATACCAAACCTGACGCAGCCCTCCTCTAACCCATGGGTCAAGAAATCCACGTACACAGGATTGTTCTTCTCTCCTTTCGCTGGCCCGAAGAACTCTAAAATGGTTCATCTAATTTCCTTTTGGAAATTTTGCACCCACAACAGATCCTCATGGGATCCTCCCTTTTCACTTAGGAGATCAGACTTCACGATATCACGAATCCTGTTGTCGAGCGCCTGCTCACTATGACCCCAAATCTCAAAACTCTGAGACTTCGATATCACTCCAACTTGTCGGCTTTTACGCGTTCGCGAGTTACAATAACATACAAATCTAACCACGAATCCCGAAACCCCGAGGTGTCAGACTCTGACATGCTTCTCGGCGTTGGCCCCACAACTAGCCTTCTCACCGGTTCGGGACTTTGACTTGCGAAACTCCGAAGTGGTTGACACAGTTGACCTCTACGTCGATAATGTTCCACCTATCTACCTTGCTAAGCTCTTTGGTCCCACAGAACCTTATAAATCCTTCATGGCTTCGTGCTTCATGATTTCATGAACTTTGATACCAATTTTTCGACCCTTCCACTCACAAAATCCTGATAGGTGACTTCACGAGTGATCCAACAACTCCTGACTATATTGGATCTATGTCTCTACTCATTTTGAGCTTAGGACTTTTCAAAGCACTCACGGTAACTCCCCTACTCCTTCGTGAGATATGATAGCTTACGGGAACTCGCAAATTCTCTTCAGAGAATTTGGACCATCCATTCTTTCTTTGAGAACTTGTCCTCCTGCGGCCCGATGTCACTATGTCTTCCTTCAAACTTTCAAGGTACTTGGCCTCTTTCTTTCCTTTGACTCCCTCTAAGTCCCAAATCCTTCTGAAATTTTCCACGACTCGACGTCCTTTAGAAAAATACTTGCACGCACTCCTTGCAGAAGACTTTCAAACACTTCCAAGTGTTGAAATCCTTCGACTCTGTGCACACCTGCAGCAACAGTCTCTAAATGCTTCACTCAGATTTGAAACTCTGAGACTTTACTCGGCCTACGCACTCCTTGCACGGCTTTGGTGCCTAACTGCACTTTTGTGGAAATGAGAACAAAATCTATCTCTCGTGAGCTTTCAGAGACAAACCTCTGAACACCTTGTCGACGGACTCCTTGCGGACAATTCAAATGCACTCCTTGCAGGAACTCTTTCTCAGATAGAGAAACAATTGAAACTCATATATCTTCCCTTTCCTCTCATATTTCAAACATTCAACAAGAAATCATTCATACATAGCATAAAAGCAAATGTACAGCAAAAAGAGTGAAATAACCATGAGCACAACATTTAGCATACTTACACAGAGAACAAACACGACACCATGAATTTGAATCAAAGCTTTATCTATTAATTCAAATTTCTGTACATGGGTGTTTTCACACAGCTCTCTGCTTCTTTTCTATTCTCTTCACATTCTTCATAATAATGTTACAATACACAAATGAGGGTGTCTCTATCTCGTTTCCCTCTTGCACTCTAAAACTGTCTAATCTAACATTCAATTCTATCTACCTACATTAACTACTATAAATGCCTTCTACCTACTAAGGACGAGAGAGAATCGCTCAAGATCCGGTTACATTATACAAGTGCGCTCCTTAATTATTTCATTTAAGATTGGCACATTAACTTCAAGGTAATTTCAAAATTTGTGTTGAGCGCTTTTCCAGCTGTCCGTTGTCTCCACGCTGGCTCACTTGAGATGCTCATGCATCATATTCGTAACACATTAATAATTTATAACTCTCAATGACAACCAAAAAAATCCTAACCCTTTAATGGGTGTTATTAATTACAATTATCTATCTTATTTCTACTCAATTCATCTTTTTGAAATACAGAATTTATAGCACTAGCTCAAACGTCAAATTTTCTAGTTTATCTAATGTAAATTCATAATTTAGACTCAAAATAAACTCATTAATGTAGTGACCCTAAATCATTTACACCAATTAATTTTTAAGTAGATAAATTGAATTTATTGATACAATTATGAAGAATTCAATCTAAATTTTGTATTGAGAAAATAACTAAACATTTTATTCATAACTTAAAGAGATAAAATTCATGGTTAACAAGAGGGAAACAAAAATACATAAGACTTTGTTTGATTTATGTAATCCAAATTATTTAGTTTTTGGGTTATTAGTCCAACTTCCTTAAATTTTGTGCTATGCATTCCAAATTCTTCATATTTTCCATACCTAAATTGGATTTAATTGTCTCAACCAACTAGGAACAAATAGTATGGATACCTAACTTTAAGAAACCTTGGGTTTCCTAACCCTCCATACTCAAATATCCAAGAACAACAAATCTTAACCATCTAATAAGCAATAAGACACTCATCCATCAAATAGTTTAGTGCAATAGGTCCCAAATAACTCAATCTAGTACAATAACTCCAACTTTCTCATTGTTCAAGAACAATTTTCCCTTCCAAAATTCCACAACCTCTCAACCTCCTTCAACCCTTTATCCTTCTCTCAAATTATGGTATTCCCTTATACATTTCTCCAAAGTCTCCTCAACAACCCTTTTTAGTTGGCCATAAACTTCCCCTTTTAGATTTAGGAAAAAAAATAATTAAAATTAAATAATAAATGAATTAACATAAAATAACAATAAAATAAAATGTGAAAAAATATGGTCACTTGATGAGGTCTACCTTAGGGTTTCCTTATGGCGTTCAATCATTGTCCCCACCTGACTTCAGACCATGCGACAATGTTTTAGTAACTTGGAATTCTGGCAGACCTCCCAATTGTTGGCTTTGGGTATCTTCAACACTTGTCAGCCCCTTCCGCATTGGATGGGCATGGAGGAAGATCTCGTCGACTTCTCCAATGATACTTTTTCGGAATGAAAAATATGGGCGTCATCAAAGGTCTGGGGTCATTCCTGGAGTCATTGCGATGCATCATACAAGCTTGCAAATCAATGTCACAATTCAAAGGAAGAGAAAAAATCCCTCACTGATTCCCGACACGCTCCATCAATCATTCCTAAATCATGTGTAGCCGCAAGCTCTCCCCCCTTGGAAACCCAAATCCCATCCAGGTCACTTCGGGTTTAGATTCCCCCCTCCCCTAAGAAACATAAATTCTTCTTGGAAGTCCCAAATCCCTTCCTCCCATTATGCGCCTCAGGACATCCATGCTTCGGGTTTTTAGTAAATCGTGACCAACATTGCAAAGGAAGAAAAGTTGTTGGGTTTTGCAAAGGGGGTTTTATAGGATAGTTTTTGGATATTGATCTCATGAGTAGTTGTGCAAAGAATCTAACACCATTACACTGTTATAGAAGTTAAAATTTAGACTCCATGGAAGATCGTCGTCTCAGTAAAAAAAATGTGTAAAAAGAAAAGTCGAGGTGGTCAAATTGGTTTTAAGTGATGGAATAAAAATCAATGATATTTCCCTTATAGAAACTGCCTCACTGCTATGATGGATTTCTAGTAGGAGAATGATAGGTTATGCAATGAAAAATTGGATGAAGGATCATTTCACCCCTGTTCTTGGTTATGATCCAAAATTTATGACCTTGGATAAAGGATAGATGACCTCGATCATGTGCTTGACAGTATACGCAAACAAGATCCTTCTCTCCCATTGGAGTTTAGGATCACAAACATTGTTTATCAAGAAGTGGGTAATTGATTTCGATGCAAGCACTAAACGACTGGCCATCACCCCCATTTGGGTTCATCTTCCTAGACTCTTTCTCATTCTCTAGTTTGAGGAGGTATTCAAAGAAATATGTAATTCCCTAGTTTTTTTTATGAAGCAAATTCCTCTTATAAATCCTCAATATATATGGGTATGGATTGAATACTCATGGGTTTAAATCTCTTCGATATTTTAGCGGACTCCATGTCCATCAAATTGGTAAAGAACACTTACCACTAGTGTCTAAACTATGAGGGCATCCCCTTTCTATGTCGGAGGTGCCACTCATACCACCACCTTTTTAAGGATTTCTTTCATTCTCTAAAGAAAAATGTATGGGTGAAAAAATCAAAATCTACTACTTAGGTCAGCCCTGGAAAATTGACTTCTTCTCATAGTTTGTGAAGGCCTATGATCGTTCAAGCAATAATGACCTTGGACCAGGCTAAAGATGGCTCCATCCACGAGGTTCAAGTTTCCCCTCCTTTTGATGTAGGAGATGGAAATTATTTGGCAAGTACAATTCTCTCCCTACCCTCCCATCTCATCCTTATGATTATTCTCTTAAGTTTGGCTCTTTTCCAAATTCAATCCATGCCCATGTCTCTGACTAATGTTTTGATTTACTTTTGGGTATTTTCAGTCTCTCTAGTACTATTCCTTTGTTCCTCATTCCCCTTATCCCTTGCTCCCAGGCTCATTCCCTCCTTACCCCTCCCATGGTGAAACCCTCCTCTCCTCCTGAGGCCCCACCTTCTAAGATTGTCCCTTCCCCCCAAGCATTCTAAGTACAACCTCAAGTCTAAATGAAAAACCATTCCACCCATCCTACCTAGAGTGGAGGGGGGGCTTGGGAAAATATAGGTAAACCAAGATTAGAAAATCTGGGTAAACCAAGATTTGGACTCTTCTACACAAAACCCATGTTTTAGTTTTTCAAGATCTCTCTTCATCTACCTAGAAATAGCGTTCTAATATGATTGTCTAGAACTGTCTATTAATTTTGACCATAACTTTGACCAAGTGCTTCGAGACTCACATGTGCGACCTAGGCATGATTTGATGGGTACATAATCATCTAGAAGCATCCAACTATGATACCTATGAGCCCATTTCTCCATTGGACATGTGGAAGTATGAGGAACAATAACGGTGCTGCAAGAACTTCATAAGAGTCACATGAACTGAACTAGGAAATTTTTTTATTAACATTAATACACTATTAATTCACTTAATCTACCAAAAACAATGGAAAATTGATTGTATTAACAAAATAATTACTTTGCAAGATCTGAATGACATTTCCATTGAAAAACATGGTGAAAGGATTGAATGATGAGGTGAAAAGAAAGGGTTAAGCGGTCAAAAGGCATTAACTAGCAGTGAAAATAGCGTCAAATTGGAGGCCCAACATAGATTAATCCAAATTCACCAAAGAAGCTAAAGCACATCATAAATGAAATTGATTATTTTACCTAATGGATGGAAGCCATTCCCCTTACTCACATTAATGAAAAGGTAGTTATTCAATTTTTGGAGCAACACCTAATTACGAGGTTTGYGTTGCCTTCAGTGATTATTTTTGAMAATGATACTTATTTTTCTTCTAGTCTTTTKGTTGAATTTGCGCTTGAAATTTTTTTATCCTTAGATATACTACTAATTACTGTCCTCAAGGAAATGGTGTAGTTTTTAGGGACCTAACCCCTCACGTAGGTAGAATARTATATTTCCATGTAATAAAGGTCAATATTAATAAGGCCTAGCAATAAGGAATAATAAGTCCAATGTAAGAAGACATAATAGAAGCTTCCGCTTCTAGAAGGATCTTCCTCTAGATGGTTCTTTTGATAAACMTATTTAGTATAAATAGCAGTTGAGGGTATGCAAACTTTTTTCTTGGATATTATTGTAATAGAGCTCTTCTCTGCTAGAGGTTGCCCCCTCGAAGAGGCAAGCGAACATTGCTCTCAGTAATCAAAGTGCTCTTTCTGGTATTATTCTGATATCATTTTGGTATTATTGTGGTGTTGTTCTGATTATATTGTTGTTCATATGCCATTTCTGGCTATTTATTTATGTTCTGCATATCTTTTTATATCTGAAATATTACAAGTGGTATCATAGCACCTTCCTCGGCAAAATTTGTGGGTTACTTTTTTTTTCAGGGTAGAGACATATTCCAACATCTTTAAGCTACAAAGTTATGTCATTACATGAATAAACCCGTGGTTGGGGATTCATACATGCAAGAACTACAAGTGGTGCTTAAACGCACATCTTTTGGCCACCCTTGTAACCCCTGTTGGTACCCCTTCAAGTGGCAGCGCATCAAACATAACCTGTATATAGATCGACCTAGATCTCCTGAAGCCCTCCATAGATAAACGGATCGATCGACTGACTACTATAGTGCCATCAAGAAAAACACTCGAGAAGATACTCTGTAGTACCTGGTTAGTCGAGTAGTATGGCTAAGGGAACAATCTGGCCTCCTTAGTTGGTGCCCTGAGATATTGGACCGATTACTACTGTTGGACCCCGCATGTATATTAGAGAGTTATAGCATAGAGAAAACCCTTGTCTATAGAAACCTTGAATACCTAACCCTTGGGACATAAATAAAAACATAATAGACAATATATATTGTGGCACCACTGTGTCTCCTGCATTCGAGTTGTGAAATTACTACCCATTTCTTCCTGTTAAGCATTTGGGCATTTCATCACTTCAATATTCTTGAGATCGGTGTATAACTCCATGGGAGTAAAAAAAAGTCTGTATCTTATTGGCACCATTATTTGAGACCCATTCTGTTGGATTTATCCCTTCTCCCTTATCGCAGTCATACCTATCATTTTTCAGCAAATTGTTTCTTTTCTTGTGAACCCGACCCCCGTCCAACACCCTTATTTGGGACTTACCCCATTGGATTCAACTTGTCTCCCTGATCATTGTAATACACTTCACCCATAACCCATTTTTTGTGTGGTCCCACCCTCCCCTTTTCATGTTCGTTCGTCATTATGGCCCACACCCGTAGCCAAGACTTGGAAGCTCGCTTTACTACCTTGCACTATAATTTCACATAAACCCAACAAGAAGTGTGGCAAGTCAGTGCCAATATTGCCACCATCAATCAAAAGATGCATTCCTCCATCACAACCTCAATCATGGAACTTAAACAAGATCTCAAACAAGACGTTACTACCCAACTTGAATATGTCCCTATGATGATCTGTGCCAATATGCATATCCCTGTAGATCTTCCCTTATCTGACCCACCTTTGCATACCAAAGGTGAAACTTCCTCTCATTCCTAGAATTTTCAACCCCATCACTTTTAGCATGACCTACGCCTTCCACATGTGGATGTGACCAAATTTGATGGATGGGATGCCATTGGTTGGGTAACTAAATGGAGCATTGTTGCTCTTTGTATGGAATTACGGATGAGTTGGCCAAACTATGGTATGGTGTTCTCCATCTAGATCAAGAACGTTGGAAATGGTGGCAATGGAGAAAAAATTCCCGCCAAGGGTATGTGGCTTGGACACACTTTGTGGAAGATCTTTATGAACGCTTTGACACTGAGACCAACCATTTAGGCCATTTGACAAAGTTGAAACAATATAGCACAGTGGAAGATTTTGTATCTTCTTTTGAGTGAGTGGATTTTTGTAAAGAGGGCATGTCTGATGTTTTTTTCTGAGAATGTTTTATCAGTGGCCTCAAGGATGAGATTCATGCTTATGTCCTCATGGCTCAACCTCAGAGTTGAGTGGACACTACTAAAATAGGTAAAGAAGCACAACAGGTTGTCTCTTCTTGAAACCGAAAACCCTCCTTTATTCCTCGCACTAAATCAGTAACTCCTACTCATCCTTCTACCCCACCAAAGATCCAGAAATTGACCAGGGCTTAAATGGTTGAACTCCAACTCAAAAAACTTTGTTATAATTGTGATGACAATATTTTCTGGGACACAAGTGTAAGGAACAAAATATTTTTATGGCCATCTTAGAGGAAATTTCAGAAGAGGATGTTGAGGCTCCCCTTGTGTCAGTGTCACCTGAACCCACTGACATAACCCCTCCCTTAGACCCTCCCGAAGTAGAACCAACCATTTCCCTAAATAATATAAATAGCTTATTTGCTACCCAAACCCTCAAGATAATTGGTTACATCAAGCATATGAAGGTCATCATTCTTGTTGATAGCGGAAGAAACCACAATTTTATTTATCTTGGTTACATCAAGCATATGAAGGTCGTCATTCTTGTTGATAGCGGAAGAAACCACAATTTTATTCATCGCCGCATTTCCCAAGAAACTAATTGCTATATCCATGCAGTCAATAATTTTCAAATCATGATTGCCAATGGCGGGTCCATGAAATGTGGAGGGAGTTGTGAAAATGTGCATCTCAAAATTAGTTAATACCACCTAAAATAACATATGTTTGCTATCGACATGGGATATTGTGACATTATGTTGGGTGCATAATGGAAAAGGATTTTGGGTCCCATTCTCATGGATTTTAAGGAATTAACCATGCAATTCGACCAAGACGGCCAACAATATAATTTCCAAGGAATTGTTTCCAGTTCCCCGGAGATAATTAGTTCCCATCGCATGGAAAATCTTCTCAAAAAAGGTCATTCTGGC
>JASDQU010170637.1:9049-21001 GCA_032191745.1 Picea mariana | reverse complement strand
TTATTACAGACAACGGTCCCGCTTTTATTTCTTCTAAGCTAAATCAATTTCTAGCTAAACTGGGAGTTAAACATTTTACCTCATCAACTTATTATCCTCAAGGAAATGGGCAAGCCGAGTCTACTAACAAAAATATGGTTAGAATTATCAAGAGGCTCATTGAATATAAGCCTCATCAATGACAGACTCTCCTCACTTAGGCCCTTTGGGTAGATCGCACTACCACTAAAGTGAGAATTGGTTTCACTCCCTTCCATCTTGTTTATGGTCAAGAAGCCATTCTGCCTACTGAGCTGGAAATTTCTTCTCTAAGGCTGATGCTACAGGTTGAAGAATTAAATTCTTCCAATATCTCTCAAAGGATAAATGCACTCTTGGATTTAGAGGAACAAAGGACGTTTTCCTTGGATAACATAAAGAGAAGACAACAAACTATTAAAATATATTTCAATAAAAGTGCAAAAGTTGTCAAATTTAAGGTTAATGAGAAAGTCTTGATGTGGGATTCATCTCATGCTGATAGGAGAAGGCATTCAAAGCTCCAAAAGTTATGGCTGGATCCTTTTAAAATCTCTTTTGTCCTGGGCGCAAAATCCTATATTCTAAAGGACTTGGAAGAGTGATTGTTTTCCTATAGCACCAACGGTTCCCACTTAAAACGCTATGTGGAACCAACTTGAAAGTTTAAATGTTGTATGGAATTATTCCTGTATTATAGTTTTGTTTCATCACTTCGATTTTGCTTTGCTGTTATTTCTTTTTGCTGTTTCGTTTCCGTTGTTTTATTTCTTTTATTGACTTTTTTTCTTGTCAGAAATAAATTTTGGATCAGTTATGCCACAACGATGCTATTCTGCAAGTATTGTTAATCAATAACAATCAGGTTACATAGTTGTCATGATGTCCCCCCTTGATGACATCATTGAAATTGATATCTGCTTCAGTACTGTTGTTAGGTAAGATAGTTGGTTTCTTATCACTATTTATTCTTTCCTTTTCTTCCCTCCGCTCCGAGATTCAAAAAGAGCACACTAGAGTTTTTCTCCTTAAATCAAAGAATGATTTTACTGTGAATAATCGAATGTTATGCATACAAGAATAACCCCCTCATACATAACACTTTCCATGAGTTATTCCCAAAATCCCAAATCATTTTTCCCTTAAACCGCTCACTTCACATGTTGCATAATCATTTTGATATACATTCCTTGATCTAATGTCCACCTAGTATACAAAACCAGACTATCTAAGTTCTTAATATGTTGGAAACATATTTCCCTGCAGAGTTGCCAGTTTGTCGACGCTTAAAATTGCAACAATGAATACTGCTCACAAATGATTGCCAAGCTCTATTATTTATTTATAATAATAATAAACTAGTAGGTGGGACCCCCTTGTAGACTAGTGGCGCTATGATGGATATGCTACACTTAGATATTTTGTTTGTTGTTATGATGATGTCAACACAGTATTCTACAGTTCATGATTCAAATTATGGTTTAAAATGTTTTGGTGACATAAGCTGATGGTTGATTATTGCATGGCACTGGATTGTTTTGATGTCCATTCACAAATTATATTAAGGCTTCCTTATGGATAAAAGGATCATTATCAATTTGGTTTGGAATTGAAATTAAACATGGGTTAATTGTTTTATTTATGATAAAGGATGATATGGAGGCTTTTTTTAAATAAAAAGACTATGTACAAGCCCTAAGGTTATATGTAATTGTGACAAACAAGGGGTGTATAAATCCTTTCTGCTAGACTTATGCGCTTTGTGTGAGGCATATGTGGTAACATTACAACACATGGTTATTTAAAAAAAATAAGGTTTTGACAATACTTTGGGTGGTGCACTATGTAAATGGATATAGAAATGGGATATTTGGTTGAATTAATGGTTAATGTTATGGTGGATTGGTTGGCTTGTACGTTGAATTGAATGAGGCTGGGGAAGGAAGTGGCGTGCATTTACTGCACATCACTCAAACAACCCTTGAGGCACGTCACCCTAGCCATACTTTCATTTGGTTTTTTTGGCTCTGGTGGTTGTTGATGCTCCACGATTTTCGGTTGTGAAGGAAGATATAGTCTAATTCTCTCCTTCGAGCAAGCTTTTCCAGGTATGGTTCCTTATTTTTCCATCCATGATGGGTCCTTTGCATTATGAATCGATTTTTGGCTCATAATGGCTTGGGGTATGTGTTTTTATTAAGTTTTTTGGAATGTGTATGAGTCTTGTGCTTATGGTTTCTTCTGGTGAATATTTTGACGGTCGACATTTTGGAAAAGCAAAATGGATATACTTTGCTATGTGAAATATGTGCGTGAGTTTATTGGATAAATAAAAAAAGTGGCATGCTCGGTCGGCTTGAGTTTTTGGGTCTGGCCCTCTGTGGAAAATTATGTATTTGATTGGCAAGCTCTGAGCTTTGCGCATTGGTTTTGCAACCAGTCTTGCTGTTAAGTTTTTCCACTCCATTTTGTCCTTGTGGTTGATATGTTCATTTCTGTGGGTTGAAATGTGAGTTGTTAAGAGTTGGAGTGTTTCTTTTCATGTCTTGGATGAGCCCTGAAATGTTATGTATCATGGCGTTTCCCTCATTATCATTTTTGCTAGGAAGCATTTCATAGTCGGGTTTAGTATCACCCAGAATTTTAAATGGAAACTTGTATATGTTTTTGGTTGGCCATGGGTTGTGCTCGGGCATTCTCTTCACAATGCTTTTAAGAGTTCGTTTCCTCTTGTTCTCTATTGAGGGTGGTTGACTGTCATGTTTTGGTAACCCTCACTATCAAGAATATTGTTAGAGGTTATGTGTCTGTGGTGAATTTGAAAAGGGCACGAGTTGTCTGTGTCTTCGAAGACTATCCGTTGATTGAGCCATCTGTTGTTATTTCTCTGTGCTAAATTTGTAAAGGGCACAAGCTGTCTGTGTCCTCGAGGAATTATTCATTTGGTCGAGCTATTTGTTCTTACTTACATTTGTTGTGTTAAACCCTAATAACGATCTTGATATCGTTGCAAATCCAGTCGAAGGTAAAGAGAACTGTGTGTTTGTTTGGTCGATTGGGAACGATTTGGCTCTGTTTGTTGTAGGGCAATTTTTAAAAGAAGTCTGTACATGTTAAATTTATGAAGAAGCTTAGGCTCAGAGTTGCATCTTATTGGTCGAATGCTATTTCAAATCAATACTTATGTTGATTTTATTGTTGTGTGATTGAATTGGGGCCCGATTATGAGTTTTAATGCCCAAACGACTATGCCAAACAATGCTTGGAAAATAGACAGATGGTGGTTAATATTGGGCCTATTATTATTTTAGTTTGAAGAATAAATATTGGATGTGTATGGCTGAAATCACTGTGCATATTTCTATTTGATTTTAAAGGGAAAAGGATTTAGCATTGGAATATGAATGACTATGGCTCAACGAATTATTATGTTATCATAAAATGGCAATGCGGTTATCATGACTGCTATATAGATATTGTATAGATGCAAGGGCTAATGTAATTTAGTATTTATGGGCATGTGATTTTTTTTTTGAAGTCAACAAGCATTATGTAAAGAAGTGATAATTAAATGGTTTTGCTTTTAAAATTAAATGCTTATTGGATTATGGGGTTTGAACAGAGTTATGTTTGTTGTTTGATTTTATTTTTTTTATGAACAATATCTATATTTTATTCCCTCTCATGCTATCAATTTTTCTCTCATTATACCCCCCTCATAATCCCATTATCATTCTTGGAATCCCTGTTCTGTAAAATAAATTAAAAACTCTGTATAACAATGGCAAAAGATATGACACAGAAATAGGTGGAAGCTGATATTTTTGGTATTTGATTGCACATTTAAATTATTTAATGAATTGTTGATCAGTACTTGTGTATGTTTCCCCTCTCATTATATCACTTTTTCGCTCATTACACTCCCTCAAAATGTCCCATGAACCCTATTCACCCGCTGCTCACTTGAAAATTATTAAATGATTTCTTATGGATGGATTTGCATGGGTCTTGTGTCAATTTCTGAGCCAATTATTGTTTCATGCAAGAAAAATGTCATGTATGGTATGTTAAGGGCTAGTCAATGATGAATTGTTGCATACAAGATGAGTTTCTTCAGCAGGGGTAGCCATGGAAAAAATAATAGAGGAAGAGGTAACTGGAACAAAGGACGTATAAGCCCTATATTCTCTATTCATTTTGATGCTGACCCCTAGGAGTTGAACCAGTTGTTTCAAGTTGATTTCTTCAACTAGATCGGAAAAGGGATAGTACAACCCCGACTAGAGAGACCTCCCTTCCAGCCACAAAATACCCCTGGTATTCCTGTGCCTCCTCATGTGTCTTTGCAACTAGAAGTTCTTGCAAATGATGGATGGCAAGAGATTGTCAACTCAATAGTCTCTCACCATCATGGCAGGCCCAATTTGTCATTACCTCCTCCACCACCTGTAAATCCTAATGTTCAAATTGCTCCTATGCATTCACCTATTCAATCCTCTCATGCTAGTAAAAGGCTTAAAACTAATGTCCCCCATGTGAAAGATAAAGGCAAAGTTGTTGCCTCCCCTTCTTCTCCTTCAAATGACTCTTCAAAATCAATGTCCTCCCATATGCATCTGAAGGATGATTGTTCCCATGTTATTAGTGAGATACAACCTCAAGGTTCGAATCAACCAAAGGCTACTTCCGAGAAATCCAAAGGGGATAACAGTGATAAAAGAAGGATTGTCTCTCAGAGTGGCAAGTATGGATTTTAATTTATGTGTTTTTATGATTGAGTTGTTGAAGACAGTGGTCTACATAAATTTTTGGGAAACAAGCTATTTTTTGGATATTGTGGATTAAGTGTATATTTACATATTTTTGGATATGATTTGAATTATTTCTGATATTTAAATATTCAAATTTTGAAAGTATTTAAGGGAGTTACAAGGCGACATGTGTTTAAATGATTATCCAATTGTGTTTCATTTTTGAAAAGAATAAAATAAGGGAGTCACAAGGGGTCCCACCTACTTAGTTATTATTAAATAAATACCCTTAACTATTATTATTATTATTATTATTTCTCCTAAACTAAAATGAGTTAAGTTCAACTAACTTAACTAAAGAAAGTAGTTGAACTACAACTTATTTGGAATGCATAAAATCCAAATGAGAAGAAGGAACAAAGGGAGAATAGAAGGAGAAAGCACTATTAAGGGTCCTATTGTAGACAATGAGGTTTATAACTGAACCAAATAATTCAGATGTTTGTTTTAAAGGTGTTGATCTATCTTTGATAGTCCGTGTATACTTGTATGTTTATGGATTAAGTTTCATAGCTGATAAAGGATATTGTGCAGAGTCAAATTGGAAGCAGTCTATGGAAAGTTGATCAAGATTATAAAGTTCAGTTTTTACTTCTTGTCAGAGTCTTTTTGTATGGTTTTCATCAGGGATCTCTAAATTAGACTTTGGTCCATGCCCTCAGAGGGATTTTGTTAAGAGAAAGATACTTTTGATTTCTTTGAATGAAATAAAGCAGATTGCTATTCTGTCTCATTTGTGTGTATCCGTGACTTGGTTACTTTTTATTTTTGATCTCCACATTTACTTTCTGTAATTTGTATAGTTTTCAGAAACTTATAAAAAAATTTGTGTTATTTTGCAACATTCTTTTCATAAAAAAATCAGCCTAAACCCTTGTAATTAATACTTGTGGATTGGGAAAATATTTTTGAGGCTATAAAACATAGGGTGATATTCCTAACTATCTTTTCTTAGCTAGGAAAGATTCAAAAATTCTTGAGTAAGATAATTCATATCTTTGCCTCAACACAAGGTTGTGAACAATGTACCTATGATTCTACTGTTGTATGTCGACGATTTATTCTTGACAGGTGCGTATTCTCTCATCACCCAATGTAAGAAGGAATAAGATTCCGAGTTTGATATGAAAGATCTTGGTCTCATGCATTATTACTTGGGACTAGAAGTATGGCAGAAGCGTGGTGAAATATTCCTTGGACAAGGAAAGTATGCAGTGAAGATTCTTAAAAACATTGGAATGATGGATTGCAAATCCATGGCCACTCCTATGACCACAGATATAAGAAAAGTAAGAGACTCAGATTTTGATCCAGTAGACCCATCACTATATTAGAAATTGATTGGGTCATTGATGTATCTAGTGAATACTCGACCGTATATTTTCTTTGTTTTAAACACTTTAAGTAAGTTCCAGGTGAAACCCAGACATGAGAACTAGATAGCTTCAAAGCATGTTCTAAGATATATTCATGGGACGTTGAACTATGGTTTAAGATACAACTCATCTAGTGATGTATAACTTCATGGATTCACAGATTTAGATTGGGCAGGGAGTGCAGAAGACAAAATGAGTACTTCAGGGATGCGTTTTAGTTTGGGCTTTGCTATGATATCATGGGCCCGTATGAAACAAACGTTTTTTGTACTCAACACAACAGAAGAAGAATTTATCGCAGCATGTGAGGCATGTACCAAAGTAGTATAGCCGAGGAAGTTGATTTTTGGATTATTTGATCAGGTACAAGATTTGACCGTAATATACTATGACAATCAAAGTTGTATGAGGCTACCATAACACCCAATGTTTCATGATCGGTCGAAACATATTGAGATCAAATACTACTTTATTTGTGATAAATTCCAGGAAGGAGAAGTGAAACTTGAGTATATCTCCACAAATGAGCAGGTAGCAGATATTTTGGCAAAGCCTTTGTACAAGATAAAGTTTTCATACTTAAGGGACAAGATGGGGCTCATGAAGATAACTCCCTTAGATGAAATGGAAGAGATGGATCCCTAGGTTGGGAGGGAACACTGATATGTTATTGATTCATGGGAAATCATTTTCCATTTTGGAAAATGGTCTAGTTTGAGAAGTTCCTTTTCAGTCCATAAAGTGGTTAGAGATTTTTGATGGACAATCATTATCTAGTTCGAAAAATGGTCCAGGTCAGACAGTCATTTTCTTAATGAAAATGGTCTAATAGGTTGTTGATGTACCATAGAAAGTGATTCCACTTATGGACAGTGTGGGGGAATGGTCTAGGACAATCATTCTTATTGGTTGTCACTCTAAGTAGTGGTCAAGTAGAATGGTCTACCTCATCGGACAGTCATTCTTTCGAAGTTCATAGTGTTGAGCAGTTTCAAAGAATGGTCCATTTTTTAGGTTGGCGAAGGACAATCATTTCCTTAAGAAATGGTTTGGATAGTCATTCCCTAGGGTAGACTCATTATCTCCAGGTTGCACTATGATTAGTGCTGGAGGAATGGCCCAGTTAGGTGAATGGTCTAGGTTCATCAATCAGGGATAGAAATTGCCTAGGGCAGACTCATTCTCTCTAGGTTTCATTATGATTAGTGCCAGAGGAATGGCCCATTTAGGTCAATGGTCTAGGCTCATAAATCAATGATAGTTATTCTTCTATGCTTGAAAAGAATAGTCCAGATATCCCAAGGATGATGTGTTACTTTCTGAGGGCAGATTCTCTTCCATATCTCATAGATGTGAGTGGAAGAATGACCCCGAAGACTCAGTTTGTAGCATGATATTGTTTATATCAGATGATATAATTATTGTAGATATTGTATGTCTATGGACAATAGTTGTATGCAACTATGGTGGATTTGATCCACTGGTAGTGATTGCGTGTCACTGGTTAGTAGCAGTGTGCTACTAGGAGTGGTTGTGTATCAATGGATAGTAGTTGTATACTACTATGTATAGACATAGTTGTGTTCTATTGGATGGAATTGTTCTGATTTCCCTAGAGACTATCTATGTTAGATAGTGATGATGGTGGTCTTGATTTGATCGTGAGATATCATGTGTGGCTATGATGATGCTACTGGTTGAATGGTCTATTTGTGCTCAAGGCCATTGCCTATAAAACCTCCCTAGCTAGGGGGGAGTGTTGATATTATGGTATTTGTGGGAGGTATTAGCCTCCACATGTAACCTTTGACGAGACTAGAATATTCCAGGAAGCAAGAGAAACCCTAAAGCTTTGTATAATAACCCTAGAAGACAATTCAAATTAATAGAATGAATTAATACTGATTTATCAGCCCTCAGGAAGAGAAGTCAGCCCAATCAGTTAATATGGAGTAGTATAAATAAAGGGAGCTAGATCTCATTTGTCACTCACTCACTCACGAATCCATAAGGACAAGAAGTGTGCATGAGTGAAGGAGAATTGTAACTACTTCAGTAGTGACTTTGTCTTGGGTTATTGGTTTGGAATTTCTTTTTGGTCGGTTATCCTTGCTTGGTGCACTAGCCTTAGTTGGTTATTGGTTTGCTACCGGAATTGTTTTTTCTGTCAAGGTTAAGGTGCTCAGGGGTGGCCTTTGTGCCTATGGTTGGGTGAAAATATTGCTATATTTTCTATGGTGAAACAAGCACACCCGTTTTCTAATGTTATGTATGCGGCCTATCCTTCTGCAGCTTGCTTATGTACTCAACTTGTCCTTATGCATCCTGTGTATAACCTCAAAAAAATAGGGTTACCAATTTTTTGCAACTATGGAACTTTTTCTACTTCAAACCTTTGCAACTTCATAAATATGTCGTCATATTCAACCTCAGATTCACTAATATATTTTCTAAAAGATATACCATAACATTCGTAAGATAGATATTCAATGTATGTGTGTGTGTTCAAATGAGAGACTCTTGAGGTGTATTTATACTTTTGCTAGGTAACCTCTTTCCTTATTTTAGGGGTTTCATGTTACAACTACTTTACCCTTTCACCAAGACTTGTAACCAACTAGGGGCTTCTTGAACACTCTTTGGGGCTTCCAAATTTACAAGGCCATATCTCCCTGATCGTGAGGAACCACATGGCATTCCACATATCATCGGAAATGGAACGATGTGTACTATCCATATATGATAGTCTTACCTGTAATTTCACTGTCCTTAATTTCCATATTCCTTAATCAACTTCGGGTCCCATAACCACACCTTCGTGACTACATGCAGACTACATCAAATGTACTCAACTAACTCACCATCAATATCGATCATACAATTTTTTATCGAGATAATTGTTAAGTGTAGACACAAATCAATCCCCCTAGCTTCACTACGAAACTAGAACAAAACAAGACAATACACTACTCTTTCCTTAATTTCAATTATCAAATGAGAAATGGATCTAAAACATACCTTTTAAATATTGAAGATCTGACTTTTCTAATGCAATCCAAGCTCCGTCACGATGCTTATGGAGAAATATATGCAAATAAAAACAAGCCAACGAAGATAAGAATAACATAGTCTATTTGATATGAAACTATGTACGTGATCAAGAAATCATACAATATGAACAAATAACATTCATATAGGAAAGAAAAGTATATCTGTATTAAAGAATGTGGAAGAAAGATACAACCAGATGCCTTGATGTCGTCAGGTTCCTTCCAACACACTTCTAATCCACGAATTCTGAGACTGTAGATCTGATAGCTACTCACATTCTATGTTGACAAAGAAAATTTCAAAGCCACTCTATTCAAGCCAAGTTTTCAATCTTTTCCAAGCTAACTTTCTCCATGAGAGATCCTCTCATTTTATAAGCTAAAGAGGATAAGGTAAGGAGGTTAGGATGATCCCACTAAATCATGAAAGCGGGTAAGATCCAAACAATTCCTTGCTTCCCACACACTTCTAATCCATGAATTTTGAGACTGTAGATATGATAGCTACTCACATTCTATGTTGACAAAGAAAAGTTCAAAGCCACTCTAATCAAGCCAAGTTTCCAATATTTTCCAAGCTAACTTTCTCCATGAGAGATCCTCTCCTTTTATAAGCTGAAGAGGATAAGATGAGGAGGTTAGGGTGATCCCACTAAATCATTAAAGAGAGTAAGATCCAAACCATTCGGAGGCCACCTCACCATAGAAGCTTCTCCTTCTAGAAGCATCGATAAGATGCTCATTTTTCCCACGTACAGGAATCAGTGTACCCTAGATATAGTGTAGCCTGCAGAAACGTCACAATCTAGATTTAGACCAGGATGCGAAAATCATGAATCACCACACCCTGTGTATAGTGTAGCTTGTGGAAATCCTCTTTAATAGGGTTTTTACAAAGGAAAATACAACTTCTTCTCTCATGCAAATTTCTTCTCTCTTCTTTCTTCAGGAATTCAGGCCACTGACCCCTCTGAAGGAAACAAATAGGTTTACATCATTAATGATCATAAGGGTGATGAAAATAATGTGTAACAGAGAGCCCCACAAAGTATGAAGTTAGAACAGAGTGATAGATGAAATAATTTGTCGAGTGTGTGTAGAGAACAATGAACAAACGATTGGAAACCTACCAACAAATAAGGAAATACAATACAATAATATATCATCACTGTGGTAGGCATTCCCATACTTAGAAGACAAATGACTCAAAGCATAAATGCCGACATGCAAAGATCCATGTCAAGTAATACAGGTCATGGCCACCAAACATACACTGTGGATCCATGCCATTGTGACTCAAATCTGAACATAGCCACCAAAAATACACTGTGGATCTATGTGTTAAAGACTCAAATTTGAACATAGCCACGAGACATACAATGTGGATCTATGCAACAATACAATCTGAATATACTCCAATGCAACCTGAATCTATGAGAAAATATTCAGGGTCTTCATCTCCACCACTCTATAGTATGAATCTAACCATGCGAATACATGTGTTGAAGTCGAACATGGTAGAAACCACCTGATTACCGATCATTAATGAATACCATTAACAAGTGTGAGGGAAATCACCATTAATGTCACTGACTCCCAAGGTACACTAGTACAATCCAACGAATGTGAATTAATGAGCTGAAGTCGAACACTCGGTGGAATCTCCATATCAGGGGTCAATAATGAAAACCCACTGTCGAAAGCGAGGAAACCTGCTATTGAGGCATGCAATTTCCAAGGTACCAATTAGTTTCTAAGTCTAACTACTGGATAATGAGTTGAAGTCAACAGGAAAAGACTCGTCATAGGAGGGCCTTAATGTATCCCCCATCAATGACACAAAACGGGTAACAAGATTTGAGGTAGATTAGAGTAACAAGTGATTTAGGACTCACTCAGGGATGAACGACGCAATAGAAGGCTTAAGGACTGCAGAAATGATCGACACAATAGAAGGCTTTTTGGGTTGAACTTCTCTTTGAACATATTGATGACACAACAACTGTATTGGAAACACCGACTCAACAACAGGGATCACAGACCAATTTGTAATCTTATAAAGGAGTATGATCAAGAGACAAGCAAATTTTCCAACCTAGACACAAAGCGAGTGAAAGGGTGTCATGTTCAAAGGTGACTCTTCTATAGAATACAGGTTTAAATACATTTCTTTCCCAATTTCCCCCCGCCATTTCTGGCGAGTACCTATTTATTTTTACACAAGCTTGAGGAGGATAACATATGCTTGAAATGTAAGCTCATCCCCGGATGAGTCCTTCGGAGTATGTTTAACGAACCCTAGGAAGGAATGGTTCGGTCTCATATGGGCCTTTCGATGTTTGTTTTATGAGTCCAAAGAAAGAAAAATCAGGGGTTTTTCATGTTTAGAGAGTCTGAAAAACACTTAAAGAAAACTCCAAAATGTCCTTTTTCGTAAGTTAGTTTGAAGAGACCAAAAAAAATATAAACTATCGCTCAACAGACGTGCTTTCTAATACTTTAATGAGCATGAAAAGAACAAGATCGCTCATAATTCTTTTCATGTTTAGAAAGTCTGAAAAGAGCTTAAAGGGAGCTCCAGGGGGTTCCTTTTCCGTATAACCTTTACGAGTCCGAAAAAGTGATAAAAGTATACTCAGTTACATTCTCACGTATTTACGAGCACGAGAAAGAACAAAGACTAAGCTCGGTAACTTA